>UCOM01000971.1:0-54403 GCA_900474385.1 Ormyrus pomaceus
ATTTTTTCTATTATTATGGTAAAAATTGGCCATAATTAAAGTCTGTCCTTCGGTTACCACAAAACATAGTAATTTTTCTTTTGATGTTTTTCTCAGTGTAAATTATTGAATTGACAAAGAAGTTTAGTAAACAATGGCTTTTTTCTATCAGAAGCCAATGATTTTTTCTTTAAGAAATACAGTAGCTTCTGCAACGACAACTCTTGCGAAAATGTTCCTTTGCTTCCAATTATTCGACGTTTTTAATCAAGCGTCGAGTGAAAATTTAAAAATCGACTGATAATTAAAACCAAGAAGCACTAAATTGCTTATTTTTCGAATGTTACTTAATTAGTATGCTATTTTGATAAGACTCGTCGATACAAAATATTGACGGATTTCGTCAAAATCAGCAATCACTCTGAATCGACAAAGCAAACGAACTAAATTAATGAGATGCATTTTCGAGCGATAAGGAGTCACGATGCATACGCATTTACGCGCAATTCGAGGCAGGAATACCGAAAAATTCCGAGCAATTGTACGTCAGCTTTAATCGTAGCACATTCGCAAAAGAATCTAAATAAAAAATTTGAATAATTCGGAGCGCAAGCCGACTAATAACTCGAAAAGCAATTCTCACCTGTACAATTGACAACTGGGCGACTGAGTCTCGTGATACATGGCAGCGGTATCCGGACTGGCGGCCTCCTGGTACCATTGCGCGTGTCCCACGTTGTTGTGAGTCCTCGCGGTCGAGTTGTACTCGGTGTGATCCATGATGTAGCCGGAGGGACAGTAGGCCGGATACATGTTCGAGGTCGGCGAGGGATTGGCCCTGGCGATGCTGCTGGTCGTTACGTGGCCGTAACCGGAGGAGGCCATCATCGCGGCGACGGCGGCGGTCGAGGCAGTGGTCGTGGTGGTGGCGGACTGGAGATCGAGCCTGGCGTTGCCGACGGCCGAGACGACGCTCCCCATGGAGGAGGGCTCGGGGCGCGTCGTCATGTGGCCGCTGTGCTGCGAGATTCCGTGCTGCTGGTGATGCTGCGGCGGCGGCGGCGGCGGCTGCTGCTGCTGCTGCTGCTGGGGACTGCTGAGCATCTGGCTGCTCGGCGGCTCGCGGCTGTTGGTCATGAGGGCGTCGACGCTGAAGCTCGTGGGATCGAGGCCGGCCATCGCGACCTCCTGGATCGAGGGGTTCTGATGGTGCTGCTGCTGGTGGTGCGCGGTGCTCTGGTGGCTCGGTACCAGGGAGCTCTGGATGACGCTCTGGGCGTTGCTGCTGCCCGCGGACTTGCCGTCCTGGATCGGACTGTGGTGATTGTGGTACTTGCTCGAGACCATGCAGTGCGACGTCGAGCTCGGGTCGTTGATGGGCTCGCGCTTCGGTTTGCAGAGGCCGCCCTGGTCCAGGAGCTTCTTGTTGCTGGAGTTGGAGATGTCGGAGGCTCCTTGGAGGACGATGTTGAGGCTCGATTTGCTTTCGTCGGAACGAGGTTTCGGCTGGAGCAGACCTTGACGCTTGAGAGCCTCCTCCTTTTCCTTGATGGCGTCTTGTTTCTTGAATCGTCGCCTGCGTCTGAGATACGAACCGTTGTCGAACATGTTGTAGCTGTCGGGGTCCAAGGACCAGTAGCTACCTTTGCCAGGTTTCTTATCGTCTCTGGGCACCTTCACGAAGCACTCGTTCAAGCTGAGATTGTGCCTGATTGAATTCTGCCAGCCCTGCTTGTTTTCCCTGTAGTACGGGAATCTCTCCATGATGAACTGGTAGATGCCGTTGAGCGTTATTTTCTTATCCGGCGCATTCTGTATGGCCATGGTGATGAGAGCGATGTAGGAGTAGGGTGGCTTCACCATGTCCTTGCTGGGATGATGAATGTGTTGCTGAGCAATGCCAGTGACTGGATAGCCGGCAGCCGTCGCGTAGCCTCCGTATCGGTACTGAGCCTCGTAGTAACCAGGAGCCGCACCGACACTCGGGTAGGACGGGGTTCCCATACCCATTGGCACAGCCGTCGCATGCCTGTAGTAGGCGTTCTGCTCACTGAATAACGTATGCATCGTTCCTGAGTATGTATCAGTCGACGAATATATTCGAAAGGAGTAGCTGCGCTATCTTCGCTCGAACGCACTGATCGCCACTAACTTAGGTCACACTCAACGCAGATAAGGTCCCTCTCGCGATGCTGGACATTCCCTCGGGTGCAGGCGTAGCTCGGTATACACCGGAGTCTCTCTCTCTCTTTCTCTCCCACAAACGGAAACACAAGAGCACAACACGCGACTGCGAGTATCTCGCAACCGAACGAGGTGACCGGGTAAAGGTCTGACGTGCAACTCGCGTGCCAGCCTACGCAGGGCTCGTCTTATTATGAGAGACAACAATGGCTGGGTCCTCCCTCTCTCTCTCTCTCTCTCGGCGGGTTTACTCAGTGCTTCCCCGCTTAAACGCGCGCTCTACGAAAACAAGAGTGGCTTGTGCTGCTGCAGCGACAACGGCGCGTGAACTGCAGGAGCGAGCTGCACACGACACGGGCCGAGACTACTGCTGCTACTGCGGCACCGGGAATATTCAGCTCGCAGCCGGGAAGCCCGAGTAGTCTCTTCCTAGCCCCCTGCCGACAAAACGCAAGCGGACGGGCTGCCCGGACGCTCCGCCCAGCCTGCCGCGGTGGGGAAGACTCGGGGGCCGCCGGTTGGAGGACTCGGCGGAGGAGGCCACGAAAGGGACCAATGCGCGGGCACGGAGGAGCAGGACAGGCTGGTTCGCCGCGGACAGCTGCAGTCCGAGGCGGGCGCTACACCCTCGGCGCCGCTCGGCGCGTGGGTGAGGAGCGCGGCGCTGATGGACTTTGCGCCTTTCAATGGAACGGAGCCGCGGTTGGGGGAAAGGGGGGGGGGGGAGAGGAGTGACGGGGAATGAGACGTCGAATGCTAATGTGGCTTTCGGAGCTCGGCTGCCGGAGATGATGGATTTCTTTTTTTACGGCGCTTCTTTCCGCCGGGATTGAGGAAGCCGGAGGAGAGCGCTTCTTCGAGCTGGAAGGTGCTCGAGCTGGGGAATTTTGAGGTTGCGCGCGCCGGGAGAGAGGCTCTCGGTTTTTGCGCGATTTTTTTTGCTCGCGCGTTGCCCGTTATCTCTTTGTGATACAGATGGTACTTGAATTCGTTTAATTAATGTATTCGCAAATTTATTTAACAGGTAAACCGATCATGTTTGTAGTTTTAAATTTCGAAAAGTTTGGATTCTGTTTATAAAGGCAACGAAAATTTTATTGTAATGTTTAACATTTCTTTAAAATATTGTTTCGATTCTCATTTAATTTTTTGCAAATAGAAATGAAAAGCTGTATGTAAATATTTTTGCGTTTTGTTTACTTTTTACGCAAGTGTAATAAATAAAAATTAAAACAAATTTTTACAGTAGTAGTTGAAAAAGCACTCTTATAACTGCAATGAAAAGTATTTTTTGCTATTATTCAATTGCTTAAATCTATAAAAAAACCGTATCGTAATAAAATATTCACATTGTCATTTCTCCCTTTTTCTAACAACTTTGTAAATATTCCTTCAAAGTAACTCGATAACTCGCCTTTACAAAAGTAAGTCCATTTAAAACGACATCTCCACCACAGCATCGCAGTCGTCAATATCTTTACATCTCTATCAAAGGCCTTCGATCCCCAAAATTTCACGCCTCGCCGTCGCCTCGCTCTCAAAATCCTCCGACAAAACTCGGGCGCGCAGCCACACAATACCCCGTAAAAATATCAGAGCAGAAGCGAGCACTTTCAGAAATTCCCGGCGAAATATCTCGGGCCGCGGCGTAAAAAGGAAGAAAGAGCGGGCCGGAAAAAAGTTGGACAACCCTTACAATCGCAGAGAAAAGGTCGAAAGCGACGGACGCGGAGGAGAAGACGCTCGCGGCCGCGCGCGAAGAAACGCTCCTCTGTCTCTCTCTCTCTCTCTCTCTCTTTGAGAGACGGAAAAAGGGGGCAAGAGGGGATTCAATTTGGCGTCTGTTTTTCCAAGGGTCCGACTCCCGCCTTGCGAAAACACTCGAGGACACCTCCATCTTGCTTAAAGTTCCAGCTCGCGCGAGCGAAAGCTCCTCTCGCCGCGGCCGAGTGGCCGAGGGGAAGAGAGAGGCAGAGAGACAAGAGAGAGAGAGAGAGAGACGGAGCTTCGGGAATTCCTCGACGGCTCTCCTCGGGCTCGAGTTGGGATATATACGGGAGCCTTTGTTTGGATAGATCGCCCATCTCGGACAAAGTAATCGTCTAATCATCCTCTTGGCAGCCGCGCGCCACTACTCTCCTCACTCCGCCGGCCAATCAATTCGAAATATTAGACGAGACGTGTCGGCTTCGCCGGGAAAAAGCCTCGCTCGAATTTTCTTTTGCTTGCTTAGAACTTTTCTCGACAGGGCCTGTTTTAATAAGCGTGTTTTAATATGTACGAAAGGCATTAGGAGCCGGTGAACTGGGGATCCTATGTGTACATTTGGCCGGAAATAATTTGTCAGGAGTAAGCGATAAGCTGCACTGGATAATTTAACGTAATAAATAAATATTCAGTTTTATTAAAACATTTCATTTCCACGTCCAAGGAGTAGAAACTAAATTTCACTCGCTAACGCGCGAAGAAAATTCGTCAACCTCCGGCGCGCGAATTAATCTCCAAACGCAACATCTCAATAACTCGCGACATCCGCCGCGAAGAAACGGCAAAGGCGGCAGCGGAGTTAACGAGTTTAAACTCTCTCTCTCTCTCTCTCTCTCTCTCTATCCGGCAGGTTGCATGAATATTCAGGCGGCAGCGGCAGCAGCCCGAGAAGCCCGGGAAGATCGATGATTGAGGAGGGGGGGCTCCGCTCGCTCGCCGTCGGCTGGCAGTAAGACTCGGGCGCCTAATTTTCATTTAAATGCAACGAGAGCGAAGCCGCTCTCCCGGACACGTAGTTAGAGCGCGGCTTGTTTCAATTTGCGCGAAACGGCCCGCGGCTGCAGGGACGACTGTATAGGCGACGGCTGCGCCGAGACGACGTTTGAAGTTTCAGAGTTCCAAGTTTAATTGTCCTCCGTTTCTCGATTTTCCCGGGACTTTGAGAGGAGGGATATGCCTTTTTCTCCGCTGGAACGGCGGGCATTCCGATGGCTGTGGGAAATATTTTCTTTCGCCGGATCGGTACACCAAAGGATTTGCATTGAAATTTAAATGTGCCTGGTGTCGATTTAATACATTCGCAATGATTAATCTTGGCGACCGAAACTTTTAATCTGAAGAACCTTTTTAATGCTAAGTAATAGAAAAACTCACAAAATGGAACCCACACGTTACTTACAGCGGAAACACGAGTAAAATACCGCCGCTTACTTTTGAAAAAGTGTTTTCAGAATTTTGCTACCTTAGAAAATAAACTGTAAAAGTTGCCTTGACCTAACCCTCAAGAACCGAATGAAAGCGCAAACGAGTCGGCATTCCTTTTTTCTGGCCAACAACAATAAACGGCTCGATGCTGCGGCCGTATCCCTGTTTATCTTCTTCACGACAGGTCGTTATACGGAAAATCGTTTTCCGCGCCACGAGAAAAATGGGGCTCCTCGCGAGGATGAAAAAATTAATTCTTCCCCACCGCGGTTACTCGCCAAATATTTTGTATAATTTAAACAAAATGATGCATTTTATTATACATTCGCTATATTTACACGTATATTTTAAACTGTTCAAAAGATTTCGTTCGAGAACGAATTCCCGTTTAAATTTTGTAAAATGGCTTTCACATTTCTCGGGACCGAAAAAGTCTTGGACGTAAGACTACACTTTCCCTCCGACGTCTGACAAGTCAGACAGTGGGAAGCTCGAAAAAAAAAAGGAATTTGACTTGACTTCTTCCAGTCACCCTCGGGTTCCGGATTCTGTTTCCACGTCGTTCGGCGCGGCTATGAAATTTTGTAAAAAAAATTCTGTGACTAATTTTGAAACATTAAGTTAATTATCTTCTTGACGAATTGAATCTTTCCTCTTATTCTTCCTTCCTTTTATATTTTTACGATGTTTCACTTTGTCTGTTGCACTATCGATGAATCAATATTATTGCAATAATTAATCGATTATTATTAAAAAAAACAAACTTGATATTTTTAATTGCTATCAAAGAAAACAAGATTCTTTTAATCCCGAGGAAAGAATAATCCAAATTATTCACCTTATACTTTTCCCGAAACGCGCAAAAGTGACAAAACGTAAAAAATCTCGGATTCGCGTAAATTCGCGAAAAGAAGAGACTTGCACATCCCGGCTAACGTTAAACAGAGGCATTCAGTCCGAGCCTATTTTGAATCGGCGCTTAGTTTTTCATCGGGCGTTAATTTTTGCAGGAGAGGCGCGTAAATATTATGGCAAAAAACAGAGGCGTTACTCGGACGAAGTGACGTTAAATACTCCGAGAGCCGAGAGAGCCGCGCGAGGATCTTTCAAATGAAATTGGAGCGTCTGCGCAAGCCCGCCGATTGTTGAACGGCGTGTTTGTCCGATGGCGGTCTGCGTCGTGTCTCATTTGGACGCGTAATTCGACAGTTTACGCCTGGATTCTCTCTCCGTCTCTCTCTCTCTCTCCCTCTAGCTTCCGAGCTTTAAATTCCCGCCGTCCGCGAGAAGTTCTTTCCTTCGCTCGTGGTTCTATGCGCGGCAATAAAGATAACAAACAGGCCGCGGGGCTCTGCCTCGCCTCCGAGAGACGCGCCTGGCCGCTCTTCGCTTGAATTTCAATTTTTTCGCCGTTCCTTAATAACCCAGATTCTCGAGCTGGATCTTGGAAAGTTAATTTTCGGTCTAATAATTATCGTTTTATTGGTTGTTTTATTTATAAAAATTCGTTGCTTCATACGTTTCCAATCAAAGTTTCAGACCGAACGCGGACAAAAACAGCGCTGATTCTAAAAATTGAAAATTTCCCCGTACGCTCAATCAGCGGCGGAGCAAAGAAAAACAGGCGAGAGGAATGAAAGCGTTCTCTCTCTCTCTCTCTCTCTCTCTCTGTCTCTCTCCTCGCTGAATTTTTCCATCCATTCGACGCTCGCAGCGCGAAAAACAGCCAGTCGCTATCTCGCATAACGGATCTGCGCGCATTCGATTTGCATCGAGAGCCAAGTGGAAAAAAAGATAGCGGCGCCCGGCCGCGAGGAAAACGAGGAGGAAAAAGCCCGCGCGCCCGTCGCACAATTTGCGGAGAGCGGCGCCGTGCTGCGGAGCGACGATAGGATTGCGGCAAACAAAAAAAAAAGAGAGAGAAAAAAAGAGCGGAGAGCGAGAGAGAGAGAGAGAGAGAGAAAATCCGAGGCGTGAAAAGGGAATCGCGCGAGAACGTCGAACAATGGGGGAGGGGGGGAGGCCGCAGGCCCGGTGGCAATTTCACGCGACAAGTACCGCGCATCAGCATATCAATGGCTCGGGGATTATCGGGCATATTCCTGCGGTTGGTCCGCGCAGATAGGGTTGCGAGGCTCGGGGCGCGCGCCGCGCCGGATCAGACGTTCTGCTTCTTGCTGGTATATAAGCGCTGCTGCGTGCGCTGCTGTTGGGCGCGCTCGAGGGACACTTGCGCCTGTCGCGGATTGCGGATGTATATTACGTCGGCATTGTGCGCCCGCCGAGGACGAATAATTGACTTAGGCGCGGAGAGACGGGAAATTGCGAGTGGCTTCGAGAGAGCGATTGGGTGGATGTCACTTTCGGTGTATTGTGAAAATAATGCTGATAAATAATTCAACGATTAATGCGAGGATATAATGCTTTTCGATGAGCGCCACGGTGTACTTTTTGGGAACGACGATTGAATGTGTACGCGTCGACGAACTAAAATCTATGCTAATTAAAGATTAGAGCTGCGCGGTTTTCGATATTGTCAGAAAAATTAAAAATTCAAATCGATCAAAATTTATTGCAGTTTTATTTAAGTAAATATAAACTCCGTGAATATTAATTTTATGGATTTAAGAATCAAGTCTGCATGTTGCGTCATTTTTTTTATATTCGACGCTTTTTGTGGAACCTTGAATGCATTCAACTCAGATATATAACTTTATTTGCTCCACAACTGCAATATTAGTCCTACATTATTAAAAATAATTTTAAAAAACGGTTCCGTCACACAGACAGTGTTTTGCTTTTTTATTTTTAAAACTTTTAGCCTTGAACTTATCACTTATGAAAGTTTATTTTATGAGAGCAACGGGAATAACAAACTGAGAGCGAATTGGTACAGGAATTTTTACCTTGAACTTCTGCGCTTTGTTTTTTCTGACTTTTCAAGTTCAATCGCAAGACGCAAGAAAGTTATTTCAATAAAGCATCGAAAAAATAATGCGTCGCCCGGTAATGCGTCAGCTGACAATGTACACACAAGTGCGCGATTCTCGAAGCGTGAAAAATTGAATTCGCAAACAGATTTCGAAGAGAAAAGATTATCCCCGCATCCGCTTGCGTTTTTCTGCTTTATTTTTCATGCACTGCATTCGTGTTTTTTTAAAAATTTTTATTTCAACGTTGATGCTGTTTAATAGAACGTTAATTCTTTCACTTTTTTAATAGTTAAAAACTGTAATTTTACGTAAATTTAGTAAAAACTATATTTAAGACAGATGAGTAATGTGTGAGTAAATTTATAGAAAATTTCACTAGACTCTATTGTGCAGGAGAATTCTTGAAAGTTGACAATTCAATCAGTAAATCAACATAGTATTAGGATTTTAGTAATTATATTTGCCATAATAATATTGATTGCCAAAGTTTCACATTTCCAAGCTTTAACAATCATTAATTTGAATATCAAATTTACATTATAAAGGGGGGTCTCTCTTTTTATTCAATCGACTCTTTGCGTAAGCGAATTGTTTCCCAAACTTTTCATCCAATTTAAACAACAATTTCAGTCCATCGAAATCTCGCAACTTCAGCGCTCATTCGAGAACCGCCGCGCGAAAAGGACGGAGGCTCGAGTGCAGAATCGAGATCCCCGCCGGAATCTCGAGAGGTGCGAGAGAACGGAAGATATCCCCGTGAAGAGCGAGGCGAAACGGCCTTTTCGGGCGTGCCCGTCCATTCGTCTCTCCCTGGCGGTGTGTCGCGGCGGCGACGGTGGCGGTGGCGGTGGCGCGCGCGCGCGAGCCGAATAACGCGGCTAATTCCGACTGTTTGCTTAGCAAGCATTTAAGGTTTGTCTTGGCCGTTGCTCCGTGTCTTTTAGACAGTCGATCTGTGTTCCGACCAAACGAAACGCGCCGCATTACGAGCGAGCCGAGATGACGAGGTGCCGACGACGACGACGCCGCGGCTGGCCGTGGCGCTGGGATATACCCCCTGGTCGACCCCAGGGGGAATCCCCGAGAGCCACTGCTAAGGACTCTGCTGCTGGTGCTTCGTTCTTGGAAGACGGCGGTGGCGCTGTTGTTGCGAAATTCAGTCTGACGGAAATTATGAGGAAAGTCGTTCGCGGCAAGATTTTTCGCATCCTTTATCTCTAAATTCCTTATATGGATTTTCCTTATTCTTTAATTTTTATCGCAAACATTTACATAAAATCATTTCGTAAACAAAAGTATAGTAATTATTTTAAGAGATTAAAGGAATTTTAGCCTTTTAAAGTAGGTTGCAAAGTAAATTCCAGATGGATGTGCGCCTGCACAAACCTCTTTCTTCCAGACATTTCTGCTCTAATAATTTGTATGCTTTCTGAAATTCCTTTGAAATTTCCTTATCGTTTTAAACGTATTAAATTATATTACGAAAGTTCTTTGAAAGTTGACGAATAGTTTCTTTTTTAATGCTTGAAAATATACTTTTAATCATTATTGAAAGCACAAAACAATATCGCCCGAATTATCTTTATATCATCGGTTAAACTTTTTCAACATCTTTTTATACGTTAAAAAAATATTTTTTGTTTTTACTCAACTGCTTTTTCATTCCTCTTCATCATTTTTCAGCTTATCGTACCAAACTGATTTTTCGTCAGTTTCAAACATCTCAAAGTGCTGCAAAAGAGCAGCATCTTAAAAAAGAAAAAAGCGGAGCAGGAAAGCCAAAGGTCGAATTATTTACAAGAAAGATTCTCGGTAGCCTTTTCGCGGTGAATCCTCTTTCTCTCTCTGTCTCTCTCTCTCTCTTGCTCTCGTCTATTCTCGGCTTCAGCCGGGCGTATCTACTTATCGCGGTGGCAGGACCGCAACCCTCGGCTATATACCCGAACACATCACAAAAGATTTGGAGAAGTTGCGGCTGAACAAACAGTGCGCGCACGTTCCTCCTCCCTGCGGATTCTCTTTCGCTCTACTTCTCTCTCCGTCTCTCTCTCTCTCTCTCTCTCCTTCTCTCTTGCACTCTCTCGAAACTGCTCTCTGCTCTCTTTGTTTATCTGGGTTTTAATACATCAGTGCGCGCACCTCCAGATAATCTCGTGCACGTATAATTAGGTCGTTTGGTACATAATCTTTTTTCAATTTGCCCCTGTCGGCGAGATTAAATTGTACGCGATGGTCTTGTGTACTTATTTGCTTGGCTTTCTGCCCTGTAAGCAGTGTTTCTTTTCTGACAATTACCTATTTTTCGCCGGGCTTAAAAACTAACTTAAAACTTCTCAAACGACAGTTATTAGTACGAGATTTTAGTTTTAAATATATAAACCTATTTGAATATAGCATGATGCAATCTTTTATTACAGTTTGAGAACAATCTAAAAGAAAGAGTAAAAATAACGATTCCACGTAATTGTTTATCAGTATCTCTATGAAAGTAAGATTGCGCTTTAAAAAAATTAAAGTTCCGGCTAAAAACTAAACCGCACATAAATATATAGCAAAACACAAAGAAGAAAAAAAAGCAAAAAGAAATTTTTCCCTGCCCGAAAGTGCAGGCGGCGAGAGTAATCCTTTTCTCCAAAATCCGCGCGAAAAAGCAAAGCTCCCGCGCAAAAATGGCGAAAGAAAGCGGCGCGGGGAAGGTTCGCGCGAAACAGTAAAATGCGCGCCGCGGCATTTTTAGCGAGATTTCGTCGAAAGCTCGACGGGGGCACTCTGAAAAGCTCCGGCTCGCATATGGAAACGAGAGACTATTGTTATTTTACGGGGAGGCTCTCAGGCGGCGCATGTTAAACCGATTTGCGCTCGGTGCATCTATGCGGAGTGTCTCTCTTTTTTCGCGCCGCCGCAGCTCCTGTCTTTGTTTATTTCAGCGAGGAGTTTTCGGAAAGCTCTTTGGATTATGGGCAGCTACGCTGAAAAATTTTTCCAACTTTGGATTGGCTCTTAGCGCGGTGCGGAAGAGCCGCGCGAAAAGCTTTTTATTGCGGGTTTACGACCGGTTGCTGTGAAAGCTTTGGGCAATGCGAGTTTCGGATTTGGTACAAGTAAATCAATTTTCATGTGATACGTAATGTTATTGTAGGAAAAGTCGCTGCCATTTGGAAAACTTTATTATGTTCCAGTTATCAAGATAATAGCAGATAAAAGTATTGCATTTTTATCTTGAGTCCAGAGAATTTTTCAAGCGCATCTTTTCTCTTCAAATAAAGAATGAAGAGTCGTTAAAAATATTTATCTACCATAAACGTGAGATATTATATCATGCTTTTATGCGTACAATGCTTGAACTAAATATTAATAAGGAGCTTCTAAAATAAATTCCATTTTTACCTCGAAACCACATGATTTATAATCAAACACTATATTTTCAACACCTTACAATCGATCAAATTTGAAATAGTACAGAAAACTCCCCTCGCGATCGTCCGAATCCCAAAAATTTCGACGACAGACCTTACACAGATCCACCCGGCGCATATTCAAAATTCTCGGACTGTCGCACGCCGAGCGTCGAACAATGGGAGAATTTCGGAAATTCCATCTTTCCCATCGACTTTTTCCTTCCCTTTCCCAAGCGCGCGCGCGGGTGTGCTCGCGCCCCGCGCGCGGTGAAAAGGATGGAGGAACGGCACTAAACATACAACATGTGCGTGCTCGACGGAGTTCCACGAAGCGCGGCCGCGGCGGTAGGTTGCGTCTTGCCTTACGCGCCTCTCGCTCCTCGCGCGATCTTCCGCGTCTTCTTTAGGTGAAACTTAATATTTTCCGTCTCTCCTGCCGACGGGCCGAGTCGTCGTTGAAACTTTGGCGGAGCTTCCTCTCGGTGTGGCTTGGGCTGAAGAACTTTGGAGATTTCGATTTCTAAAACAGTCTAACTTTCTAAGAAAACTCTTTGGGATATGGATACTTAATAATGATTTTCCGGCATGATAAAATAGTTTTTACGACATATAAAACTAAGGAAATTGAACGTTATAAGGAAACAAACGCGTTGACTAATACACTTACTTTCGCGAAAAGCATTGCAATAAAAAAAAAATGTGTGTTAATTTCTTTAGCTGAAGGGCAGAAATCTAAATTTCTCACGTCTGCTTGCCCCGTCCCAAACTCCCATTCACAATTAAAAAATCAACTCTGAATAGCTCGTGCCCACTCGAGAACTGTCGCACCGCATACTCCCATCGATTCGTCTCCTCGGCATTATTCGAGAACCGAGCGGAAAACAGGCCCGTGTACACCGTCCGAAAAGCGTGTAACTTGCGGTGGTCACGTTTAAAGCACCTGCGAGAAAAATCCAGGGCCCCATTGAGTCGGGGCTGGATGTTGTCTTAGGCGCGCGCGTAAACAGAGAGACGAAGAGTGGGAATCGAGGAATATCGAACGCGCGCGAATCTTTCTTCGATGCAGCTCGAAAACCGGACGTCGCTCCATTCTCCGTTCCTTCGTCTTCTTCCTATACACTTATTTTTTTTCTTTCTTTCTCTCTCTCTGCCGACCGCAAGTCTTCGAGGTCTGAACGCGGGAGAAGTGCGCGCGTCAGGAAATGTCAGGCACGAATGCCGTGGGTAAACATTCCTTTGTCGAGGTCCGCTCGACTCTTTTTGGATTAACGATTTCGACCGGATGAATTAAGTGGTGTGACGAGTGTGCGAAATTATTCTAATCTCGCGGCTGAATGAGAGGATTGGGAGGGCGATCTTGTTGAGTTAAGGGTTTAAGGAAGAGTTTGGAATCCGAAGATTACATGAATGGAAGATGATTTTTTGGAATTTCAGGAATAAAAGATTTGACGGGCACGCTTTGTGGCAATTCTGATTTATTTCATTTTTATATTTGAATGAATAAGTAGAAAAACTAATTTTTTTATAAATTAAAATTTAATAATTCTCTAACCGGAATAAAGGAACGTAAATTATTTTGTACTACACCCGGTGCAAATTTATTAAATTTCAGAACTTCTAATAGATAATCTGGATAATCTCTTTTTCTAACAATAAAGATCACTTTCTTGGTGAGATTCTTGATTTTCGCGATAAGGAGCTTGGGGACGTTCGCTGAATATAGCCGCTGACCTCAAGCACGAGGATTCCGGTGAGTTTAAATAACACGCACAGGAACTCTGTGCGGGGTCATCAAGCGCCTCTCGAATCTCGAATCGATCGTAAACTCTTGCCCTCTTCCTCAGCGGCATCAAAGCCCCTCGTTAATAAATTCCCTCGCCGCCGCCGAGTTTAGCGCATCGCACGAAGAAGCGTGCACCAGGCGCCATACGCACAGCGGCCGCGCGGAGATAGGGAATTTCTAATAAATTTGGCCCGCCGACTCGCTAAGCTGCAACAACAGAGTGCTCGCTCTCGCTCTCTCGTATGAATTAAGAGAGAACGCTTGGGTAAACAGCTCGAATTAGGCCCTCCTCCTCCTCCTCCTCCGTACGTGCGCCATTCGTTCGACGAAACGTTACGGCTTTCGCGCTCTGCGCTCCTTCCCTCGAATTATATATGTGGCTGCGCCTGCCTGCCTGCCGCGTAAATTAAGTGCCGGTTAACGAGAGCCCCGCGGGGGAAGAAAGGAGGCCCGTGAAAAAAAGAAGACGGCTTCGGAGGAGGCGCCGAGAAATTTATTGGGCCGCGTGCGCGACCCGAGTAGCAGGGCTTTCTCCTAATTGTGTTGTGATTGCTAGAATTAGTACAAATCCTCGGAGGCGTAAGATTCAACTTTTATAATTATTAGTGCTGATTTGTCATTCTGTTTAACCCGTTAATCATTGCGAGTGATTAAGCAGTATAGTAATAGTATAATTATTCATTAAAGTTGAATTACATTTGCAGAATGAACAAGCTCAAATATACAGTTATTTTCAGAAGAAAACGCCAATATCGCTATAAATACGAATCCGCGTCTGAAACCCATCAAATTAAAAAAAAAAACATATCTCGGTGGTCTGCCAATCAACGCACCGAAAGACGAGCCACGAAATCCCTTTAGC
This sequence comes from Ormyrus pomaceus, assembly GCA_900474385.1. Taxonomy (NCBI): domain Eukaryota; kingdom Metazoa; phylum Arthropoda; class Insecta; order Hymenoptera; family Ormyridae; genus Ormyrus; species Ormyrus pomaceus. Next base: position 14,332 of record UCOM01000971.1, read on the forward strand.
ACACGACACGCCAACTATGCATTATCTAGCAATAAAAAAAAAAGTCTTCAATAAGAGCAACGCGTTATTACTGAATGGCGCAAGTGCACACAATGCCTTGCACTTCTTTATGCGATCTCTGAATAAGAAAGATCGACGTTTTTTTTTCTTACCTGCCCGCGGACAGACGAGTTACCGCACGCTCGGCTCGTCGCCGCCGCAGGCCATTTTTCGCCCGATAGACTTAGCCTCGAAGCGTTCGGTAGACGCGAGGGACCCTAAATAAGTAAATATACCTTTATGCTCGCCCGAGCTCTTACTTGGATTGAGCTTGGATTTGTCTTTAAAGCTCTTTATTACTTTGTCGAGGGGCAGCGCTGCGTGCGCGTACGACGCCAGCTATACACGTTTTTGTAAAATGCAGAACCCTCTCGTTAAATAAAATAATTCAATTGACTTTTAATTCTTATTTTAACACTATTTTTAACGAAAACTTTATCCAAAAATACTGCTTGGAAGTAGCTCTTAAAACACTCCAAGCACCTGCCTCCAATTCGGCAAGCCCACAATGAAACATATCGCTACCACGGCAGCAGCCTCAACCTCGCCTGTGCCCTGCACCATCCAAATCCAGCGGACAAAAAGAGAATTTCACGGTGGCGTAAGCCCGCCGCGGCGGATAAAGCCGCGGCGGCGGCGGCGGCAGGTAGGCCGGTGCGGGTGGCTGCCCGCAAATCGGCCTCGGCAAGTGCAAGCTCCTTAATTCCCCGCGGACGCATTACGCAAGAAGACGAGTCGACAAAGGGGGGGGCGCCGGATTCCCGTGTAGGTGCGTGTGCGCGCGCGCGCGCTCGTGTTTGTGTATCGCGCCTTGGAAAAATACGCGCGAGTTACGGGTTACCGAGTCGGAGGAATAATATTTTCTTCGGTTTTATTGTATATATATATATACCGACTCTCGCACGGCGTTATGAATTTCTTTTTATCCCTTTCTTCGGGCTGATTTTTATGTTTTTTTTTTTCTTTCTTACTTCTTTTTTCGGGGGTAACAGAATTTTATCGAGTGAGATTGCTTTTTTCGGTTAGCTTGATTGATAAAGGGGTTATCGAGTGACGGAGGTGGGCGAAAGCTCGTGGAAACGCGGCGTGTGTGTACGTTGAATTAAGTTGGTTTTCAGTGTAAATAAAAAAGTAATGGGTAATTCGATAAACTTTTAGCTGGGTGTGCCATGTAAGTTAAACTCGAGTGTAAAAGAAGTAAGCGTAGTTGAAATAAAAAGGGTGTGTAAAAGTACTACGATTAAGTAGAATATTTAATTAATTTACCTGTTAAACTTTAAAAATTACAAGATTAATGTTTCTAGTGCCCTGATCAGTAATTTTATCAATGACCTATTTTCGTAAAAATCAAAATTAAAAACTACCCTAAAGTCTTTGGCAATCAGCCCTTACTGCCAGACTTCCATCTATCGTTAAGAAATGATCCAGAAACTAATACAGAGGTAGCAAAGCACAATCAATTAACCGTTAGAACCCAAAGTTCGTATTAGCAACAAGGTCGGCGACGCCCGAAGCCCGCAGCTACAAAAACGCTATCACTACACGAGAGGCCAGACGACGAGAGGCAGCAGCCACTGCTCGGGGTTACAGGTGCGCGGGAGCTTCCTCTCTCTCTCTCTCTCTCCAGGTATATTATTTCTGTCAACCGAGTCGCGCTCTCGCGTCAGCTGTTTATCTACGTATACATATTTGAAGAACTAAACGGCGCGCGGAGTTTCGAGATTTCGAGCCCCGACCGCCGCCGCCGCCGCAGCCGCCGGGAGGAGTGTTTCCTGAAGAAGCAATCTCCGTAGCACGGAATAACATTTAGGCCGCGAGACGGTCCATTTTCATCCGGGGCGACAGGAGGGCTTGGGTATACACGCGAGGCGACCTTTAAAAGCGAGCGCCGAGCGGGTTGAGGGAAAGGCTCTGCTTCTTTTTCTTTTTTTTCTGATGATGGGTTTGTGGGTGGCGAGGCTTTGGCGGCGCCGGCTTTTATTCTTGTTACGCGCTTTCCCGCGGAGGTCTCGGCTTTTTTCGGGGGTGGAGGCCGAACGTGGGTATCGATTGCGCGGAGGACGTTTTTTTTCAGAATTTTCTTTTAACTTATCATTATGAGCTTTTGCAAAACAAAATAGTACTTGCTGGAGATTTGAGATTTTTTTAAGCGGCTGTTACGCTCTCCTTTAATTGTTTGTAAATAAAGGCCAACAGCTGTTTCGGCCGTAAGGTCGATCTTCGTCGCGGAAGCTAATCTCAAAAGTAGCGCGCGCAAAAGGAAAAAAGGCCTTTTAAGCATTAGACTTTACTTTATTCAGAATCTGTATTTGAAAGCAAAGCCGCATCCTCCGCATAAACCGCGGGGCTCGGAAAGTCGAGCGGGCGCTGTTATTTTTCCGCGATGCCGCGCGGAATCACGGAAGCCGCGCGATATTTCATAAATAATAAAAGCGTCGGCCCGATCGAACAGCGGCTCGTATCGTACGGAATACGCGGGGGGAGAAAAGGATGCGCCGGGAGTGTGAAAAATAATTTCCTGCCGTCGCCGTCACCGTCGTCGTCGTCGTCGTCGTCGTCGCCGTCGATACATATGTGCCCTCGCTCGGGGGATGAGTTAACCAAATATTATTGGAGGGATTTCTGGAGGGGCGGCAACGGCTGCCGCCTCTATCTCTCTCTCTCTCTCTCTCTTCCACGACGCGTCGTATATGTAATATGCATTAGGAATTTCTCTCTCCGCCTCTCGCTTTTTCCCGCGCACTTTGACTCTATAATATATTACGTAATTCTATTACGCTTTTTCGGGGGCCGGTTATTTCGGCCGCGAAATAAATGGAAATTTCGGAGAGGAGCCGCGGCGCGGCGAGCTGGCGTGTTTGTTTTTAAATTAGAGAGGCAATATTGCCTCGATTTAGCTCGTTGCAGTTCATATCTGGGCTAAAATGTTATTTTACGCGGCAGTAATAATAGAAAGGTGAAAAATTAAAACATTTTTATATGCGGGCTTCGATTTAATATCCATTTTCTGAAATTCGTTTGCTCAAACGGGAAAAATTAACGGCCGAATCTGTTTAAAGTAGAGGGTGTTAAAAAACGGCCGAAATTGCCCTTTTAGAGAAAACCTTTGCGTAAAATGAAATTTACAATTCAAATACCAGGCTGCTGTTATAAAAACTTTTATCTACATTAATAAAACTACTGATCCTTGATACTTTTACTATACTTATACCGACTGCCATTTTTCTTAAAAATGAAAGTTATCGTAGCGGAAACGAAAATGCGAATTTAAAAGCTCCCGAGCCGAAAAAAATCATTTTCAACAAAAAGATCTCGTCTGTTAGCTACAATAACAGCGGCTCATCCAATTTGTCGCGTAGAAAAAGGACGAAGCCCAAAAGCTCGGGAGAGCGTAATAATTCTTGAACGAAAAAGAGCGGCGCGCCGCGCGGCAGCCAGAGAGAGAGAGCGAGAGAGAGAGAGAGAGAGAAGCAGGACCGTCGGTCGATATGTGGGCACAATAGAGGGTGTGGCATTCGAGGACCCGGGGAGAGAGCGGTGGAGGCTCCCGGCGGCCGCATCCTGCTTCCTTACCATTGGCTGCCGCCAGGTGTCTAACATGGCGGAGCTTCTCCTTCTCTGTCCCTTGCCCCCCTCTTACCTTGTGCCTCTCTATATACCCTTCTACATCCCTACCCTTACCCAACCTCCTCTGCCCGATTTTTCGATCTCGTTTTATTTGGCGGCGACGCACGAGAATTTAGACGAGGCGGCTTTAGCCGAGAGGGTTGTGCGAGGTGCTCCGAGTTTTTGGATGCTTCAGCCTCGAGATCTTTGATAAATTTACTTGTTCAATGGCGAATTTTACCTAAAGTACTGAGACTGAATGACTATACTTTTAATAGATTATTTCCGATGGTAAACGATTCGAGACAATTCTGTTATTAATGTCAATCTATTATAAATATCGCTTAATCTAACACATCCCTCAGCAAGCATTCATAATATTTATAATTTGGCTTCGAACTAAAATTTATAGCATTCTTAAGTGACTTGTCAGTTCGAAATAGACTCTCTGTGTCCACAGACATAACAATATTTCGTCTTACATCTTTTGCTTATAAAAATTAGCAATTAAAAAGTAGAAAATTGTATTATATTTTTTTTTAAGTGTACAGTCTGTAAACAAGATGGATTGCGAGATGAACAGCCCCAGGTTACCCGAAAGTCCATGCCCGTATCAAATCACTTCTCCAAAACCAATGAGCGAGGCAGAAACTATCAAAGAAAGCGAACCGGACAATCACCATCAAAGCTACGACGAAAATTTTCAGGAGTATAAAAGCACTGCGATGTCGCCCTGCAGCAGGAGCCACTGTTCTGACAACGATGACGAAAACAGCATCGATGGCTCCTCGACTGCCTCTAATTTCTCGACGTCCTTCGACGATCAATATCTTGCAGTCATGGAAATTCGTGATTGGGTGAGGACGAACGATATTCCAGCTGAAAAAGTCACCATTTTGCTGAATATTCTCAAGAGACGATTGTTACCGATTGCTCCGGCTTCAGCCGAATCCTTGATGTTCAGCGACCTGACCAACGGAAGTTCTTTTACCAGTTACAATAGTTGTGCAAGCTCGAGTTGCAAAAAAAGAGGAGATTTGACGAATGACAATGGTAATTTAATTCATCTTCAGTTCTTCTTTCTTATTTACTTTATTGGGCAAACAATGTAGATTAATGACTCTTTGAAAATATAAACAATGTACTTTTACTAATTTTTTTTATAACAAATTAGAGTTACACGTACTACTTTAATGATGGAATTTAAATTACAGAATTTAAAATGTTTGTTATCTCGAAACTGGTGCAAATGAGTTCTGACATTAAACATTTAAAGAATAGAGAATACGAAGACAAAGACGCTTTAACATTTGCCGAAACTTATAATTTATCTCTTCCACTCAGCACCGAAGATGATTTTAATCTATTAAACAACAGAATTTGCAGTGACAACGTATTTAACCTCGGATTGGTAAAATTTTAAAACTTTTATTGTAAAATACGACATTCAACAAACGCTTCATTAAATATTCATTTCACTCTCTAATAATTCCAGTGCCACTTTCTGAGAACAATGGCGAAAAAAAATGACTTCTTGTTGTTATTCCTAGTAAACACGCTAAGGACATTCCTTACTGAAAAGTTGACAAAATCTTTCTGTGGTCAAGAGTTCTTCACTGGCAGTCGTTTCGCACACTGCCTATCAAGTATTATCTAAAATCTTATCTAATTATTTGCGTATTAATTTTAGACTGATGCTTTACTAACGATTTATTTTAGGCGTCGCATTTCTATACTTTTACGATACGCTAGAAATTTTTAAAGAAGAGTTGAAAAAAGCGATGAATATGTGCAGCAACTGGGATGCGTCAGAGGTTTTTGTACAAGAGATGCAGAAGGAGGTGAATATGTTCAGCAACTGGGATAAAAGGACCAAAGGCCCAACTTCTGGTCTGCGTCGAAGGAACGAAGTAGCAATTGACCATGCCAAGCTACAGGTTGATGTAGACGATGCAATTATGGCATGCAATGATTACCCAAGTAAAAAAATAAAGATATAACTTGGATGTAATTTTTTTACTTGGGTAAGAGTAGAATGATAAATTTTATGATAGTGAAGAAGCTACAGATGATTTTTGTAAATATGCTTTTAGTTCTCGTAAACATTTAAATTTGCATATTTTAAAACTTTTAGTACCAATGCCACAAGTGTTTTTAATATTCTAAAAAGTCAAAATGTACATAAAAATTTTAATTTAATTTATATAATATTTATACTTTAAACGATAACTGATCATTCATTTTAGACAAAAATATTTCATTGTATAAAGACCATATTAATTTATAAAATGTACAAGTAACTGTTCTACGTTAATCCAAATTTTCATAGATATTATAAATTTAACATGCAGTAATAAGATTAAATTTGAAATAAACCATTACATTGTAATAAATTTATAGACTTTGTTTGATCCTCAGCTCCTTGATCCTTTAATCAAATCCTTGTCCGCGTCTCCTTACAAGATCCAAAATTCTTATCTTTCTTCAACCTTTGAAGCATTGGCCTTAAACTTTCATTAAACCGCCCTGAACAATCTCGAGCGTGCCGCTCCCCGGCTTCAGCCATCATTCGCGTCCGACAAGGCGACGACGTGCCTTTAACGCGGCGCAACAACCTCCTAATTTCCGGGGGAAAGCTCACCGCTCGCCTCGGAAAAATTCCACGCGAGCCACCGTATAGCACGCGTTGACGAGTATTTTAAATCCGGCGGCTTAGCCGAGAGCGCGCGCGCCTCGAAGATTGATGAGCCCTCTCGAGTTTTTTTACCGTTGTGAGCCGCCCACCGACGGCCCGGATTATACACGCCACCGACTAATTATACGGCTGTAAACGTCGCGCGAAACCGGAGGATCAGCCGCGATTGAGCCCCGGAGCCCCGAATTGATTTGTGTACGCCGCGGGATGATTAGAGGATTTGGGTGAGAGAGAGAGAGAGAGAGAGAGGACTCGAGGGCTTGATGGATCGGCCCGGCGGTACGTAAAGTGTATTAAAAAGTGGATTTCAGGGCTGAGTGGAAGAGTCGCTGGATGTATGTACTGTTAAGAAAACACGAGATTGTTGCGGCGTAAATCATTCTGTTGTTTCTTTAGTGATACACGTTTGCGATAATATTTGCTCGGGTCTGCGCGATCTGATAATGCGCCTTGGAATCGATTGCAGGCAATGTCAGTGCTTGCGATTTACATAAAACAGTGCGTTTTAATTTCAATGCGAATGCAGTTTTGCCGATAAAAATTTTAAATCGGCCTTTGCGCATAAAAGAAATATGGAAAGCTTGGAAATTCGGCTCGACCGAAAGATCAGTCCAATCAATTTTTGTTCCCCGAAAATGTGGCTACATTTTCGAAGCCCCAATCGTATTATAAATAGATTTTTCCGATTTTCCTTTTTTTCAACGTAGAGAGTCAAGTTGGACGCGATAATTAGTCGACACGTGTGCGCGACGCTTCGTCGGGAAAATTGACGTCGCAACAGGCTGTCGCGCGTGTGCCAAAAGAGCATAAAAAAAAATTCGTCGCGCCTCGTTAACAGCGCGAATTGCCGCGCCGCGCGGCGTCGATATTTTCCGTGACTATTTCCGTATTTCCTGTCGTTTGGCCTTTGATTGACGACCTTCCGAAACTCGTTTCAATAAACGAAAAATATCGTCGATCAGAGTCGACGGGCTTTTTAAACTCGGTTATTACCGCACTCGCTTTTATAATTTAATATTTTACTTTAAAGTATATGATAAACAGAATAATTATTAATTTTACTTTTACGCATAAATATTAGTTCACGCTCAATCTTGAATTAAGGAAAATCCTACCAAAAATTCAACTATATCTTTAATCTAATATTAAAAAACTCACGAAAAGCTGATATTAAAGAGAATGACTAATTTTGAAAAGAGTATACAACTAAAACCCTCAGATAACAGAAAAGCCAACCAACATCTCCCGCCTGCAATCAATCAGAGCCAAAAATCCACCCTGTCCCGAGCTCGAAAGAGCCATCTCCGGCCCTCGACAGCCATCGGATTCATCGCGTCAATTCGCGGAGGCAACTTCCTCGGGAGAGCCGCGCGTCGCGGCCGCGGCCGCGACGTACCCGACGGAGAGAAAACTAGGGCCGCGCGGAGGTTATTCCTGGTTGAACAAACACTGGAGCGGGTCGCGTGCGCGCCACCCACATATTTATAGATTTTATCTCTCTTTTAACTTCGGCGGGGCTCTTCCTCTCCCGCCTCATTCGGCCCGCCGCGGCCGCCGCGCGGGAACTTGTTAGGCGCCTCGTTGCGCTCCTGCACCGCAAATTGGGATCTCTGTACTCTTACTAATTAATCCAGCTTTTTAGTCGCTGTGGGTTCGGATTCAAGATTGAGCTTTAATTGGAATTATAAAGTTTTTTTTACGTTTTTAAATTTTCTAGAATACTGCAAAAACGATTACGCCCCCGGGGGTAACGATAAAGATTATTATAATTGAAATATCTTATAGACTTCACTTTCGCACATTAAACTAGATTGTATAATGAATAATCGTATTTAAGTTTTCTCAGCGGCTAAGACAATAAGAGCTTGTTTTTAAACTACGCCTCTCTCAATATATCAAGCAAAGCACATTAGTTTACCATCATAATAATCTTGAAAAGCGCCCTCTCGACCGCTCTGAAAAAGAGCTTTCCGCCGCTCCTTTCCTCGGCCGCTGCAAACATCAGCAGCCACTCCACATCATCGTCATCGTCGTCGTCACCGCGGTGTTGTTTTATTAGCCGGCGGATCGGCTCGGTGGGAAATAACTGTTGTTTCTTTCCCTCCGCGGAAGCAGGCCCCTCCCCGAGTCGTCCTTCCAGTTTCCTTCGGCTCGTCGCGAACTGTTTTTCTGTTTGTAATTCTAAGCCGCTGAATAAATGACGCTCGTTGATAAAGTTAAAAGACGAAAGGGCTCGGGTTATATTGCTTGCATGGGCAATGGGAAAGCGCGAGCCGCCGCCTGTGTGTTTTGCTTGACCCGATGTTTTATTTTCGCTCCGCCGCGATTCAGTTCACTGGGTCAGTTGCCCCGTTGTGGGTAGTTTAATGAGCGGTTAATTTGTTGTTTCGGTTTTAAAGCGTTAGTATTCATTCTGATTTTGGTGAAGCTTATGCAGCAGTAATATTTTCAGTGATATAGAATGAATGTATTAAATATTATACCTACGTTATTTTTTATAAGTGTTGTTTATCACAAATTTTAAATAGGATTTATTGCTTTTATTACTATATACCTCTTCAGAAAATCTCGATAAAAAAAAAACATTCGCAATTCAGTCCTTAATTAAGATTCTTTTCTTCGCAACTCGGCGGCACCCCCGCATAACAATCCTTCCCCCCCTAACATCGCGGCACTTAACCCGTCCGAAATCCGTAAAAACACATTAATTTCAGCCAGCGCGCTCGCCATTACTCGTCGCCAGAGCAGTTTCGCGTTCGCGCGGCGCTGCCTCGCTTCCGATAGCCGCGCGGCGGCGGCGCCATCGTCGGGCCTGCCAGAGAGCGGCGCGGAGCACCGCGAGGGGTTGACAATGGCAGGCTCGCCCTAATGTTATTCCAGCGCGAGTTCGCTCTTTCGCGGTCCTCCCGTCTCTCTCTCTCTCTCTCTCTCTCTCTCCCCCTTTATCTCCGCTACCCTCATATTCGAGGATCCGTGAATTTCGTCGCCCGCAAAAGAAAACATCCCCCCCAGTCTCTTTCATCTTCCAACTTTCCTGCGCGCACCTCCCGGCCGGGGCTTTGTCTATCTTTCCGTTCGGCGGCCGCAGCTCTCTTTGGGAAGAGAGCCGCGGAGAGGGATCGTTATTGCCTTTACAGATTTCCCAGAGGCCGTGCCGCATATCGCCGCGCGGCTGCCTCGCTTTTATTGGGATGATTTTCGCACCTCTCGGCCGACGGGGCTTCGCTGACAGCGGGGATCGAGATGTGTAATAGTCGGGAAGCATTCCTTGTGTTTGCGGCTTTATTTTTCTGGAATTGGGCGGAGAGTTTTCCCAGGATGCGAGTGGGGGCCTTTGGAGAATCTGGAAGAGGAAGTGAAAGTAATGAGGGTTAAGTAAATGTTTGAGAGCTGTAGAATTATGGACGCCGTGTTTTTGAAGGATTGCTTTTCTGGTGAAAATATGTTGTTCTTTTTGACGATACTAAATGATATGATGATACCCGACCTATTTTAATGAGGCGCTTTCCTAATATTTTTTTTTAGTTAAATGATAATATTTATATAGAAAAAATGTTAAAATCAACCAAACTCATTAATATCTGAAGAATATTGGCCCAGTCTCCTACATTGGATGGATTTACAACCAGAATTTGTTCTCTAACACCAACAGCACATTTCGAAATATCAAAACCCTTGCAAACGCGTTCAGCCTTAAATAAAACCTGCAACGCTTCCGTCGGGCAGCGTCAAAAAAAGGCCTCCGAATTTAACCGGCGCTTAATTTTATCACGACGGCAGTCGCGCACCGCGGACAATCGTCTTCCGGATTGCCGGGCGCATCGCATTCTGTCTCTCCCTCTCTCTCTCTTTCGAACGGCCTTTCTTTCGTCTTTGTGCCTGAAATACACGGTGGCGGCGGCGGCACGCGGCATCTGTAATAACAATCGCGCCTCTCTCTCCTTCCCGAACGAGGCGCACGAAGGGAGGAAGCGAGAGACGCGAAGAAAATGGGCTGCCGAAGCGAAGGGCTTTTCCGTCCGCTCTTTTTTTTTTTCTTCGCCGCCGCAATGCTCCCGAGAGTTATTCGCGGTTTTTCGTCGACTCGCCGCGGGATGGAGTTACAACGTGGTTTGCGTTATAAAAATTGCGTCGAGGAGGTCGCGCGAAAGTAAGAGGTAATTAATGGCGAGCTGGTGAATCACGAGGCAAGGATGATATGTTTTATTGAATGCAGATGCTCGGGGAAATTCTGAAATATTAGAGTGATGACAGGGCTCGAAATTGTTATCATGTGTTGCCTGTAGTCTTTACTTTATACGAGCATAAAAATACTGTAATGACTGAAAAGTGGCTATTTATATATGCTATTTCATTTTGACAAATAGTACCAATTACTTTCATATTTAAAGTAATTGTATCAAGTGTTATTTAAATCTGACTTTCTAAACGACAAGTGATAAAATACGTCTGTGATAACACCACCAAAATTACATTAAATTAACTTTTGCACTTAAATGCAACAATTACAGAAAACGTTGTCTTAAAAAAATCAAATTAGATGCCCGAATATTTTTTACATTGATCAGAAATCAAACATTTTTGCAAATCATTTTTTATTATTGAAATTTCAAATGACACCAATTACCGAGCCTGCCATCAAATACTCGAGTTAAAAAGTAAAGTCGGCAAGTCTTTTTCTTCGGACTATAATCCTATTTTTTTGGAGCGCAAGATCAATATTTTTTCTATAAACGTTTTACTTTCAGTTTATTTTCGCAACTTACCGTTCCTACACAATCATCTATTTACTCATTCTTTTTCTAAATAAAAATTTTTACTTCACGCGACTACTTGGCGTTTTCAATCAAACAAACTTACATCATAATTAACGCCGCGTATTCCATTGTTGTGCATAGACTTACAATTAAAGTGTTAGGTAATAATAAAAGCAGGCACATTTTGTTTTGCGTAGATCAGCAATTAGAAGACATACAGAATATATTTTCTGAATTGAGAAGATTATTTATATACAATATATTGGGTCACTTTAATACACAATATTATAGAAAATTCTCAGCGCATTATTTTGTTAACCAAAATAGTAGTTTAAACTTTGAATACTCCATCGAAATTAATTAATTCTTCATAATTTGGTATTTAAATTGAGTTTTATTAGAAACTATAATACTTTATACATTGAAAATAACGAATTTATTAAATTAGCAATTATAATAAACCCACGCTGATTCATTACGAAATTAATTTTCACAGATTCAACAGAAAATATAAAAACTCGTTCAAGACCCCGCAGCCACCCAATTAGCCCGCCTCCAAATTCAGCGGCCAAACGGCCCTCTCGAAAAACGGGGCCGCGCGCATCGTCGATCCAGATCCAATCCAGCCGACAAGCGGCGCGGCGGCGGTGCAGTCGTCGCGCGTCCTAATCCGTGTTTACCCTCGGAATCACTCCGTCTGGGCCGCGTCGACAAAGGGGTCGAGCCGAAGGAAAAATAGGCGAAACAAATCGGGCGCGACTCGCGGCCTGAATGGGGGGGGGGGGCCTTTTCGGCCCGCGGATGAATGGGAGAGCGGCGCGCTCTCTCCGCGCGCCGAATGAAAGGCTCTCCCGGCCTCGTTTAAACGCCGCGTGGCACGCGTCCGCTCGCCGCGCATTGTTTTGCTTATTTTGGCAAACCTAACATAACATCGCTTGTTGTTTAACAAAATAAATGATTTTCTCGCCTCCGCGAGCGCGACACTGCGCCGGGCGACTGTCGCGAGGCCTTTTGCCCGTTTTCATTATGATGATGTCTCCTTTTTCGTGCGAGAGAGAGAGAGAGAGAGAGAGGCCTCTTTGCGCTTTGCAGCGCGGCCTGCCCCTCTGATTCTCCGCGCACTTTGACGCGCCATTGTCGAATGTCTTTTGAATATTTTAGTGTTGCTTTTCGGATATAATGTATTTTTATTGGACTTTGCTTTAGAACGCATTGACATTCTTGATGCCTTTCAAAATTTTTGTTTTAGTAACAACTTTATCTGTGGTCTACAAAATCGTTTTCCAACTCGCAGGATATATTTTTTAAATTCAATTTTATCAAATTTTCATTCGAAAACAGGCATCCCGCTTTTCCCGAGCCTCTCTTCCATCCCGGTTGTTTTTCATGCTTGTATCGGCGTCCGAGTCCGCGCTTTTAACTGTATGTCTGTAGGTATATATATTCGAAGAGCCGAGGAGGGAGAGAGGAGGTTACCGCACGTGCCAAGCTATGCGCGGCTACTTAGCCGGCGAACGAAAACAAATTGTTCGAGCCGGGATTTGTTTGTTCGCGGCGAGCGAGAAAGAGTAGGATATATCTCAATGCGTGCGGATTCCGCTTTGACGAAAATTTTGCCCGGCCACTTCATAATAGCGGGATGCGTCGGCGATGGCGGCTGATTGAAGCTGAACTCGATTTACTATAAGTGCGTGCTGTTTACGGTTTAAGGGCGGTTTAATCGATTCGTCGCTTGGTTTAGTTTAAAGTTCGGCGCTGATGGGAACAAGTTTAACAAAAGCTTGCCCGTGTTTTTGTTTAAATTACATGGAGTTTATAGTTTCGCGAAAGAAAATGACTAAATTAGCTTGAAATTACGTCTAACAAGCAGGTAATCTCTACTAAACAACTTCACTTTATTGCTCCGCGTCTCCGCCTCGAAAAAAAAAAACCACAAAGTACCTGTCAAACGAGATCGTCGAAAGGCTTTTCAAGGACTGCACCTCGTGCTGAATGACAGCGTTAGCACTCTGCCGCGTCACTTAGCGACCGACTCTCGCGAGTCGAATTTTTCACTTCCTTTACGCCTCGAGCAAAAGAATTATAAGCGAAATTGTACTACACCTCGATCTCCGAAGCGTAAAAATTCAAACGAAAAGCTGCAATACCGTGTGCGCAAGTAATTGCCAAGCACCTCCATTTCGGTCTCTCGATAACAAGATTTGCCATCGGCGACCCCCCCAGTACAGAGTTCGCCTCCATCGCCCGGGCAATTACGCCGGCAGCCCCCACACCGTCCAGCGCCCCCAAAGACTTCGGGCAGCCTCCGCCCTCTCTCTCTCTCTCTCTCTCTCGAAAAAAAGGGCCATCGTCCGCGCGAAACGCTCGGCACAATAAAAAGCTCTCCGGCTCTTTCTCTTTGCTCTCCGTCTCTCTCGTATCATGGCTCGAGCGAAGCGCCTCGTGCGCACCGAGGGAGAGAGAGAGAGAGACGTGGGCTCGCGCGCGATCCATTAGGTAGGACGCCCCTGGCTGACACGCCCTGACGCTATCAAAACACGCCTTAAAACTTATATTCCAGCGAGGAGAGGGCCCCCGAGGTCCCCGCGCGACTGTGTGCGCCGGTGAAAAAGGCTCCCGTACGTGAGATAGAATAACAGAGTGTAGTTAACAGGCTTGGGTAAAAATATATTCAAGCTGCTGTTGTCCTCTCTCTCTCTCTCTCTCTCTCTCTCGCATTCGGCTTTTTCTACGCGTGCTTTTTGCCGGAGCGGTCGTTGCGCTGCCCGCTTTTTGGTGCTGGTTTGTCGCCACGGCAACATGCGTATTTTTACGATGGGTTTTTGGTCCACTTCGGATGGAGAATTATGGAGGTTTTCGAGATCCGAACCTCTTTGGTGAAGTGGATGCAACTTTTTTTAGAGCTGGAATTTGCACCTTCGTGTGTAAAGTTGTTTTGCTGGAAGTTTTGTTTTAAGAGATAGCGGAGAAAAATGTTTTACTGGAAGGGACAGTATGCGTGAAATAAAATTTTCGCAATCAAAAGGTAAACTTGTAAAGCGCATGACAAAAATATATTTCGTGCTTTCTTTTTCACATCATTTTTATATACAAGTTTTCTATTGATTATAACTATACTGCTGAGCGAATAATTGTTTTTACGAGTAGCCGTTCACTTCCGGTTGAAATCCGATAACTCTGCAAAAAGAATTCCACTTTACTGTGCGGTGCTTAATTACAAAATAATCGATTCATTAAACTAAAGGTGCGCTTACAAAATACTTTATTCGATGAAATTTTCATCGATGATATATTCAGTAGCGTTCGGTTTAGGTTTGCAATTGCAGCTGACAGTGCCGTTCACTCGGTTGCAGCTCTCTGGTCTTTTGCCTTGAATAAGGCACTTTATCGCGCAAAGGATAGCCTCGCCCCGCCTGCACTTTTCATTTTGTTCAGCCTCTGTAACAAAATTCATCATTTGAAACTCAATCATTATTAAGGTTCAAGTTCACATACTAAAAAGGTGCTTTTTGAAAATAATAAAGTGCGATTTAACAGCTTGTACTATATAGAGTAGATAGAAAGTTAAACTCGCGATATAAACTTAATTTGTAATAATAACAAAGATTTTAACTTTAATGAAAAATGTATATCAAAGCGCATCAAAATCTATATATAAATTGTATCATAATGTATCAAAGTGTATCAAATAAAAATCAAAGCATTTATTTTCATTTTATTAATTTAAATGGAAATGTATCAAAATGTATGAAAATGTATCAAAGTGTATCAAAGTGTTAAAAAATTGGTTCGAATTGCAACATTTTAATACACATTGATACACTTTGATACACTTCGAATTTCCACTGGGATTAGTAACAACTATATTGATATTAATTGTTTATTTTACAAATATGTACACTATCTTTTAAATCTTTAGAGTAAGAAATGATTTATTTTGTAAAAACTTTAGAAGAAAAGTTTGTGCTTACCTTGAGCCATAAGAACGGCCAGCATGCCGACTATGAACAAAAGGAAGAATAAAAGTTTCATGTTTTGGAATTTGTAAAATTACGTTCAATACGAACAATAACAAGTAACTATGAGTATTTTCTGAGCAGCTTGAGCTTTTATACGATTCTGCAGTGACAAATACTACTCAGAATTAGTTAAATGTTATCGATTTGATCAACGTTATCAGATATATATATATAGAACAATAAGTAAATAGAAAGAAATAAACTGCATCGCCGGAAGATTAAAAATAATTGAAAGAATACGAGTGAAGAGCTTATCGATTTGATTAATTTTTTTCCATCATATATTTGTTGACATTAATATCTGAGGTAGGTAACCTGGACTGTATAGCTTTATTAAAAAATTCATCCTGGAAACTATTTGCAAATGATAAAAAATCGATCATTTTATATCATTTTGTTTATAGACATTTTAAAAAATTTAAATAAAAAGTATTCTTTTGCTTCTCAAATATTGTTTAAAAAGATAACTAAAATTTTAGTTATCTTTTTAAATTTAATTTAATTATACAAAACGGTATACTTTATAATTGTAATTAATTTAATTATATAAAAGGTTTATATACTTTGCTAGAATTAAGTTTTTTGTAAAGAACTGTACTTTAATGTAAATAACTTATCAAAACCTTACAACATCTATTGATAACAATTAATACCTTCAAAGGTAAAACTGAATGTAAAGGTAGCTGCTGCTAAGAAAATTTTGTTTTGTTGTGATAAAAAAATGATTTTGATTCAAAAAAATTTTATAATTTCATGAAACTGAGTGTTTGTGAAAAAATAAACAAAACACGTATTTAATGTAAACGCAATAAAATAATGAAATTAATCCAAATAAACTCGTAATATGTAAGTTAAAGTTTCGTTTCGTTTAAGTAAGATTTTATTGGCTTTTATAAGTATAATACAGCCATATGTAAGTTAACGCCCTGAAATCCCAGCGTAACTCCATCTACTGGTTATTCTTCAAGGTATCCAAAAGATCTCGATCTATTTATCTCTGACTTTCCACTTTCACGTTGGTAAAGATGTCATGCAATAAAGCAAAATTTCAAGTTATCCCGCAATACCAAACGGGGTATCCTCGGATAGCGCTCGAAACAGCTGTTGCGTACTTTATTGCAAGTTTCTCGACGCATTAAAAATGAATATCCCGGCAATGTTTCTTCTGCTCGCGACATAATTGTTTTTTAAATTAACGTTCATTTTTTAGGTTTCAAAAACATAAAAAATATGTTTCAGTGATGCAAAATCTACGTTTTCCTTAAGTTCTCAATTTACCAGAGATAATATAAAGTCTTTTTAAATTTCTAACCTTAAAAGTGTTATGGTTCAATTTATAATATTTACATTTTGTACATGATGTGTATGTTATAAAATAAAAAAAAGTAATCTAAACAAGTATAAAAATGCAAAATATCTTAAATTCAACGAGTCGGAATATTTTTCGTCCGAGGGCCAGTTATTTAAAATTTTTACATTGGCACAGAACAAGATATAACGAAAATATTCAACAATGTTTAAACCACAGACAGATATATCGTACGTTTGGATCTATGTCCCACTATGTACGTTTTTATTGGATTTAGTTTAATTTCCATTATCTTGAATACTTATAATTGTAAATTTTCTTTCAGGCGCAGAGGCATATTCGAAGAGAAATAAAAGCAGTACACTCTTTGCTAGTTCGTAGTAAATTATCTGAAAATTCAATCTTGTATAAAGATCACTGTAGATTTTTAAGTTTCTCATCTACAAGGGGGAATGAAAAGAAAAATGACTCTAAGGATGAATCAAATAAAGATGCAAAGAAAAATAATGAAGATAGAGTAAGATCTTTATTAATGAGATTAGGAATTTGGACAATGGTGGTATACGGGACTTCTTTATACTTCCTTTATGTCTTTTCTACAAAAGGTTCACCTGAAGCAGAAGTAAGTATATTATATAAGTATATTAAGTTTCTCAATGAAAAAGAAATAATATTTTAATTAATTATATTCTTTCCAGTCACCTCGATTTGTTTCATGGAATGAATTTGTACACCAAATGTTAGCAAAAGGAGAAGTTAAACAACTTATAGTTAGACCAGAACTTGACATGGTAACAATTGTACTTCACGATGGTGCTGTTGTTAAAGGCAAAAGGACTACATACCGAACTTATCACATGATGATGCCAAATGTAACTAAATTAGAAGAAAAAGTAAGACAAGCGGAACAAAATTTAGGGATCAAATCTGGTTAGCGTTTTTATCAATGAATTAGTTTATAAATTAAATTGAATTTTTAAAATAAAACAAAGTACTTATGATCTTTCTACAGTACAAGTTTTAAAACAAAGTAAAAAAAATTCAATTTTCAAGGCATTCTATTTAAACAGATATATAAATGTACAATGTTTTGATTTTCAGAATTGGGAATTCCTGTTATTTATGAAAGAACAGATACTGCTGTAGCACACCTGGTGGTTACAATGTTAATTACACTATTATTCTTAGCACTTATATCTCGAACTGGAATGCGATCAAATTTTCCTATGAATATGTTTTCTCAAATGACGCGAGCAAAATTTACTTTGGTTGATCCACTAACTGGGGTTGGCAAAGGTGTCAAATTCTCAGATGTGGCAGGTCTTGAAGAAGCTAAGACTGAAATAATGGAATTTGTTGATTATCTCAAGAGTCCAGATCGTTATAAGACTCTAGGAGCAAAAGTTCCTAAAGGTAAAGTTAATTTGTTTATTTAATTTTAATGAAAAAAGTTAGTTTTTTTACTGTAATAAAATATTTATTGCATGTAAATTACGTTTCCTTATAGGTGCTTTATTACTTGGTCCACCTGGTTGTGGAAAAACTTTACTGGCAAAAGCTGTTGCAACAGAAGCAAATGTCCCATTCTTATCAATGAATGGTTCAGAATTCATTGAAATGATTGGAGGTCTTGGTGCAGCTCGTGTTCGAGATTTGTTTAAAGAAGGAAAGAAACGGTATGAGTTTAACGGGAAAAAAATATTGCTAAGCAGCTTTGTTAATAAATTATTTATCTTTCAGTGCTCCTAGTATTATATACATAGACGAGATTGATGCCATTGGTAAAAAACGTTCAGAAAACAGCTTTGATAGAAGCAATAGTGAAAGTGAACAAACTTTGAATCAACTCTTAACTGAAATGGATGGAATGGTGTCTAATGAAGAAGTCATTGTATTAGCTTCTACTAACAGGGCTGAAGTTTTAGATAAAGCACTTTTGCGACCGGGTCGGTTCGATCGACACATTCTTATAGATTTACCAACTTTATCAGAAAGAAAACAAATTTTTGAGCAACATCTAAAAGGAATTGCTTTAGAGCATAAGCCGACGACGTATTCGAGTAGATTAGCTTTTCTTACACCAGGATTCAGCGGTATGTTTAATGTCTGCAAATCAAAAATAACAAATAAATTATTACTTATAAATAATATTAAAATTTATCTTTATCTATTTTATTAAGGAGCTGACATTGCAAACGTATGTAATGAGGCTGCGTTATATGCAGCCAGGCGAAATAAGAAGTTGGTTACAGGCGATGATTTGCTTTACGCAGTAGATCGTGTCATTGCAGGTATTGAAAAACGTGACAACACAATAGCACCGTCAGAGAAACGAGTTGTAGCCTACCATGAAGCTGGTCATGCCCTTGTGGGCTGGTTATTAGAGCACACAGATGCATTACTAAAAGTAACAATAGTGCCGCGCACGAATCGAGCACTTGGTTTCTCCCAATTCACACCCACAGATCAAAAATTGTACTCGAAGGAA
Source organism: Ormyrus pomaceus (assembly GCA_900474385.1). Classification (NCBI taxonomy): domain Eukaryota; kingdom Metazoa; phylum Arthropoda; class Insecta; order Hymenoptera; family Ormyridae; genus Ormyrus; species Ormyrus pomaceus. The sequence continues at coordinate 33,245 of UCOM01000971.1, forward strand.
CAATTGTTCGAGCGAATGTGTATGTCATTAGGTGGTAGAGTGGCTGAGAGCTTAACCTTTAATAAAATCACTACTGGAGCACAAAATGATTTAGAAAAAGTTACCAAAATTGCGTACGCACAAGTACAGCAATACGGTATGGATGAAATCATTGGACCGTTATCTTTCCATGCAGAACAGACTGATACAGTAAGTGTAATAATTTGAAAAATGAAAATTGTTAAATTTATTAAAAAAATTTTTATTTTCAGAAAAGTCGAAAACCTTATAGTAAAAAAATGGCTAACTTAATGGATCAAGAAGCAAAAACGATTATTGCCCGAGCGTACAAAAGAACAGAACAATTGTTGGCAGAAAATGAAGATAAATTAAAAACGGTACGCTGTGTAATTATTTTCTTACTATTCCATTCAGATAAAGAAACATCATTAATTAAACCTTTATTAATAATTTATTTTAGCTGGCTGAAGCACTTTTGCAAAAAGAAACACTGACCTACGAGGAAGTTGAAAAACTTATAGGCCCACCGCCATTTGGAAAGAAAAATCTAATTGAATCTGTCGATTTTGACAGTCCAGCATCGATAACGTTATCCGACCCACCAGAGTCGCCACCTCCTCAGCCAGCTCCAGCGTAAATACTGATAATGTTAAGTTATTATGATTTTTGCAAGTGTTTTCACACCCGCCGATATCGACATTTTGTAATATATACAAAAGGTACAGAGTATTTGTAAAATAGAGTGTTATAAATAAATTACCGCTAATTAATTTGAAAAATGGAAGGAAGTTTTATTTGTAATGGCTAGATAATATTCGTTATCGAATACATTTTTTTTTTTGTTTTTCCTTGTTTGAAAATTACATCACTCACTTCGATACATCCTATATCTAATGAAAGCCAAAACTATCTCAGTAGCTTTGTACCTATTTTATTCAAGGTACGACTTGAATTTTTGCAATCAATGAAAAAATCAATAATTTTATATATTTCGATTTTTTATGGATAATTTGCTTATTTTTTATTTACTATTGGAAATTTTAATTTGAAATGGAATTTATACTGACTTCTTTTTCATACGAGAAGTTTTTTGGGAAATCGAAATATATGTAAACAGAATGACAACTGCGGACTTTAAACAGCTACAAAAATCTAATGTAGTATCTACGCCATCCGCTCAGTATTTTTTCTTTTTTTTCTTTATTAAATTCATAGTATATAGTTAAAAATATTACGCTCCATCGTATCTTTTTTTCCTTTATTCTACTGCGTAACTAAAATATATTTCATACAATATGTCAAACGAAAATAATGTTATCTTGTACTATGATGTCAGGTCACATTCCCTTTGAAGACATAGATTTGGTAAACGGACCGACCTTACATAACTATATAACAAACTAATTCGATATATAGCGAGTAACCCTGTGTACATAGAACTTCTCTTTTTTTTTGTTTAATTTGAAGTACTGCGAACTTTAGCATTCGTTTAAATGACTTCGACAGGAACACATAAGAATACGTTTAGATATTGTTCCATTACAGCAATAAAGCGTTGTTTGGCAGTAACATATCAGTGATAACGCAATTAATATATTTATTCATGAAAAAATTTCTCTAAATTACAGACGATCATTTTTTTTAAATTAATACAAAACGAAAACTAAAATATTTTTATTGTTTTTTTTTGTTTTTTGCATCCAAATAAAAAATTCTTTTTAGTTAAAAATTAATTTAATTCATAATAAAAATAATAAATCCTCCATGGATGTCCTAATACACTTTGGTAAAAAAATTAATTTATACATTAACATACAAAAAAAAAAAATTATTTTGCGTACAATATTTCAGAGAAATATTTTCAGTGTTAGTAAATTACAAACACGTTATAACAACAATAATTAAACTAGCAGCTGAAAAAGTAACCATTAAATGTTACTAGTCAATACACTCAAAAAACCGAGCATATTAATTATCCGACATAATTAAAATGAGCGCGCAGATATCACTTCTTTGAGAACACACATTTTGAATAATAACAAAAGAGAGTTCTTAAAAATGATAACAATAAAAGGTCAATGTAAGCATGACGAAATAATTTTGATCTTTTACACACTATTTAATCCTATATTGCACATTGATTATTTAACGTAAATTCAAAAGAAAAATAAATAAATAAAAAAAAAATTCTAAAGAAACTTTATAAAGTTTAATTTAATTAACGTCGTTATTCGACTCAATTTATTATAAAATAAAAAAATACTTAATTTTTTCAAATTCGCTTCTACCTCATAAAGTAACACTAATTCCTGAAGACCTAATGTTTGTGCAATTGTCTTTTGAATTTCATGTAATGACTTACGTGAACCAATAAATTTTGCCACAAGCTTCGCAAACGTAAAAATCTTTTACGTAACACAACATATCCGTCACAATCTCTTGTATTTGTACTTTTGCATTGTACTTTGTCGTCATCCTTGGTATACTCAAGGTGCAAAAAGATAATCGCCACGAACGGTGAGGTAATTTATCATCCGATAATACGTCTTTAAAATTGTAAAGCCCGTCTTCTCGAGAACGTGCAGAGGCAGCCTTTCGACCAGGACTAAATTGATCACTGGTTCCCATCCTAATTTTTAAACATTCATAAATAAATTATACTTGTATCGTTAATTGGTATTTTCTTTTACTTTTAAAATGCAAATAACATACATTTTTCTAGTAATTGAATGATTACTAAAATAACGATTACTCACCGCTCAAACATTTTAATAAAAGTATCACTTGAAACGTAGACAAATTCATTAGAATTGCAAGTTTGACATCGACTATACAAATCCATTTCTTTTACTACAATTTTATAATATCTAAGAATCTCTTCAAGTTGCTTCTCTGGTGTTTTCTCCCACACATTCAAACAATAACCAGGTTTTAAGTAATGCTTAAACTAAAATAATAGTATAAATTGAATATATTAAATACAACATTTTTAAAATTTAATAAAAATTTGGCAAATATGATCTTACTCTTTCGAAAAGAGCATCCTGAACAAGTAAGATTCTATTATCATTATGTGCTAAATTAAATGCTAGTTCGCCACTCAGATCAGTTACAATACAAAAACAGTCAACACCATGTCTGCGCAATTCCGAAGCCAGCGGGAATAGCGAGGCATCACATGCAAAAGTCGGCTTCGGTCGGGAATTCCAGCAATGAACTGCTGGCGAATCTTGCTTTATCATTGACTTTTCAGTCCAGATCTTATCATTCGACCATGTTGACTGAAAATAAGAACCTGGACCGATTGTTGGTGTATGTGGTCCAGCCGAAAAATGCGAAATTTCGAAATCTTGATTCGCACTCTGCTGAAAAAATTAGACGTTTTGCAAAATATATCTAATAGGCTATTAACAATTTACCAAATTCAATTATTTTAAATAGAGTATCAAAGCATAAGAAAAATTTAATAAGAATGCATGTATAATTAAAAAAAAAAAGTATAATCGGCACCTGAAGCTGTAATTTGAAGGTTGTATTTGTGTTGTTACATCCTTCATAATTTTTGTAACTATTTGAAGACTGTTGCTTTAAATCTTGAAATGCTGAGCTCGAAAAATCGGAAGTCTCAATCTGGAGAGTTGACGTTTAAATTATCAATTAGATTATTAAACATAGATAATTCTGTAAAATGGTGTATTGCAAACAGGCATTGTTTGAAGTTCTCTGTTATCATCATGTATATTAATTTTTACAATTACTGTTATTGTTACATTTACTGTTATTATTACATTAGATGTAAATTGCTTGTACTATAAGTGCTAAAATATTAGACATCTGGAATGATTTCTACTTGAAAAAGATTACTAGCAATCGGTAAATGACTATTAGTAAACTTTTTTTTTTAATAAAGTAATTAAAACCATAATTAACTAATCTGTTAGATGATAAATAAAAAAAAAGCTCAATGTTTTTAAAGTTTATTTATAAAGCATAAAAAAAACATAAACTTTCAAATTCAATTGTTTAAATTGAATATGATATTTCAAGATACAAATATATAACAATTGAAATAAAAAGATATTTATATGCATAAATTATCAAATTAATAAAAAATCTTAAGTCAGAAGTATTCGAGTCGACCATCTGTAACCTGTTAATAATAAAAAAAACTAAATTAGACAGATTAAAAAAAAAAAGATAATGAAAGAAAATTATGCCTATTTGCAATTTATAATTTTTAAATCTTAATTTTACTTAAGAAGTACCTGTTTGTTTTTTCTACTTTTGGATTTTGATGATGATTTATTTTCTTCTCTATTTGGTGAATGATGAATAGAATTGCACAAATCTTGAAAGGGAATTCCTAAATGTCTACATTGATTAGATAAACTATCGTAAACCTCTACTAAACAATATGCGTCTAAAGCTGCGTATATTATTTGACTTTCTCGCAACGGTCTCCGTTCCCAATTAGAAAATTGATCAGATTTATTCAATCTATTTCCAAGACACAACTCTACGATTTTACTTAAATTTTCATTTGTAAAACAAGCATCTCCTTCATAAGGGAAAACGAAGTTTTCCTCCTTTTGCAATTTCTTCCACAAATGTGCGAGGTCTAAATAACTATCATCACATCCTCGAATTTGTGAAAGAGCTGGTATAGTTTCTCGAACCACGCTAATATCGTGAGCTATGCCAAAACCTGAATAAAATTTAAATTATTTTTTTTTTTTTTTTTTATGATTTGGCATTCAAATTTGATTTTTAAAACTGCAAATTTTACCTAATTTTAATATACGTTTGTTATTAAATAGAGCCAACCCTAATTGAGCCCATAGAGGTTCATCAATCCCAAGTACTTTAACGTCTAAAATATATACATCTGTATGGGTTGCAATTTGTATCAAAGCTAATTCTGGTTTTTTAATACCTAAAAAATGTGTCAATGTTTATGATAAAAATTCTTATAAATTGGACTCTGATGGTAATAATAATTATTATCTTATTTCTTACTGAAACTCGGTTTCCACTCTGTATCAATTCCAACAAGATAAACTCTTCTTAAAACATTATCTAGCAAATCTTTAAAAGCGTAAGAGTTATCCAATATATGAATATGACTTCTTGGTAATTTTAATGTGTGGTAATACGTATTATTATCTGTATCCCAATTTTCTTCGCACTGTTCAGCATCAGCTTCCTCACTTGTGGCTTTAGAAATAAAAAAGAAAACAAAAGTTAACTTAACGTATATTAAAAGAACTTTTAATTTGTAAAATAAATACCCTTTTCATTAGCATAATTTACTAAATGGAAATGCCAATGCTCTTTAGGTACATTATAAAATTCAGCAAAAAATAAAGCTTCTGCAAGATCATTTGCATTCATGAGAAATTTCAAGATTTCTATTTGAAGTCTAGAATCATTTCCAATCGCTTCTTTCGCCATTTCTCTAAAACTCTCCATGCCTAAAATAAGTGTTTAATTAATGAGCATAATTAACAATGACAAATTAATGGTATTTATTTTATTTTTAAGAAACTATAAAATTTGTGAACCACTTACTTAAACTTCCATCAACGTATCGTTTATAAACTAAAAATTGTAAGGCTCCTCCGCCTCTTTTTTTATGTAAAAATGGACATACTTCAGGTGGCAAATTATAAAGTTTAGCTAAGCGAGCAACCAATTTCGCCATTGGCTTATCATGAAGAGTTGTCATTTTTACATCAGGTATATCATTATTTCTACAATGTAAATTAAAATGAATAATTATGTAAATATTAAAGAAATATTGAAGCAATCATTTTAATAAAATGTTCAATGTACACTATGTATCGATCCAAAGTTGCCTGCAAATTTTTTTCTGGATCGAGTAAACTATCTAGGTAAATCACAAATGAACGCTGCAGTTCTGGTTGATTCTTCAACATATCTTCAGCAATGGATACTTTATTTTGCAATATCAAAGGCAGTAACAATATTTCTGGATCAGAAAATGAACTATGAAGATCCAAAATGTCTACAAATTGCCCTGCTTCTTTATACTTTTTTTCTTTAATCATTTCCTAAAACAAAAACATTTAATTTAAGTTTAATTTTAAATATAATCTAAAAAAATTTTGATTTAATCATACCTTTATGAAATGAATAAAGGACCTGTTACTTTCACTGAATTCATAAACATCTGCTACCATCTTCACAAGTTGCATATTTTTTTGTTTAATTACTAATCTAAAGGCAGCAATTTTTAAATCAAGAACAAGACACTCTTTATATTTCTTCTTGATAGGAGTAATCCATTTTGTAAATTCTTCAATTACTGCAAAGAGAAATATAATTAAACTTACTAATTTTTATAAAATGTCCATTTATTAAATGTTAAAAAATTACAAACCTGCAAATGATAGGGATGATTTAGTTTTCTGATGGTAAAAGTCATTGACATTGACCAATATTCGTAGGTGACTTAAATAAGGATTTGGTGCTGTCTCAAAATACTCAAGTAAAGTGTTTGTCACACCGGTACATCTTTTCCCTGAAATATTTATCACAGTGTTAATTTGAAAAATAAAGCTTGCAAGTATTCCGATCAACTTACATAAACTCCAAATATGGTGAAGGGAATTTAACCATGTTTTGGTCGGTGCATCGATTTCCGAGAAAAATTGAAGATCGTCTTCCACATTCTTGCACTGCACTGGAGGACGTACAGTATATCCTGACATTGCGTGTGCCATTGCCGAATTGTCAATTTTAAGCAGCTATAAAGTACAAAATTGTTTGTATTGAGCGCTTCAGCGAGTGCAGTTCGAATAAATACATACTACTCGACAAGCTTTGAATCCCGCACCACAAACCATACGTGAAAACGATCGAAAATCAAAAAACATGTACTGCGGGCGAAAAGCAGGAAAAACGCCCGAGGAAAACCTCGCTGGCCTTGAAAATCGCGTAATTGAATTGCGCGAATGAGTGTATGCTCGGCAAGCGACGTATCCTAACCTCAAAGCGGAGGTGCCTCCTCCGTCCTCTCTCGCAAAGGCAAATTTATGACACCGGCCTTCTCCCGTCTTGACGCGTCTTCGGTCGTTATCGGGCTGGAGTCGAGCTTACACGAAGGAGAGATATTAAATACTGAGAAATAAACGCCAACCGACTAACGAGAAAATAAATTGTTTTTTTGAAGTGGCCATTGTTTTAGGGCACTGGCCCTCGCCTCTTCTCGCAACACTCGGTTATAGTTATAGGTAGTAGGTTATAGCGCGATCGGATTTTTTGTACGCTTGCATACCTCGCGACTATGTCAGCAATGCGGATTTTCGCGAGTATACATGTAGGTATATGTGCATGGCTATTTTTCTTTCTAAAAGAATGCCGTACTTAAGTATGCGGTCTGATAGTATCGTATTGTTCGGTAAATAATTTTATGGTTTTGTTTAGATTAAAAAATCGCAACTTGACTAAAAAATTATTTATTTCACATTTATTTCGTTTTAGATTATCAATCATTGTAATGTTATTAACTTTTGATCGCATGCCTTACGACAGAGTTATAATGTTTTTATCAATTAAAAAAGATAGCGATAAAATCAGACAAAATAATTTCAATAACAATATAATTTAAAAATAAAAATAAGAAACAAACTACTTTTTAAAGTTAATTGTTTTCCGTGAAATTTACAACTCCTTATTATAATTTTAGTATTTTATACCTTTCTTTAAATCAAGAACAGCCACTTAACTCTGCCTTGATTCCACCGGCGCCGGATGGATACTGCTGGCCTTATATTGTTGCTGAGCTCATCATTCATGTTAGATACACTCTCCTGCCGTCCTTTTAACTTTCGACAAAAATACGAACAAAACAAAACAGAAATATTTCTTTCGTAAATACAGAAGTGTAAGTTAAAAGACAATCTTTCGAACAATTTAACTCCTTAAAAATTATCTATTTTTTTATAATGATACGAAATTAATCTTTATCAAAATAAAGAGAAATCTTTAGCTTTTATTCTTTGACAAAATGAGTAAAATAAAGAAAATTATACTATATATAAAAAAGTATATTATTCAAATAGAACGCCCTTTATGTGAACATTTTTAATAAAAGAATGTATTTGAATTCAACAACAGATAATACCTGCAAGAAAAACAGCCGCTTTGAAATCCCACATTATATTAGTCGAATGTTTCTTATCTCAAGATCTCAAGCTCATGGGTATTAAAAAAAAGGTAGATATATACACGTATGGTGAACTATCTTTTTAGATTAGTCAAACTACATAACTCATTTCGACGCGTATTATTAAAAGCATCGCATCTCCACCTAATATTTAAATAGATTCGATTATAAGTGGCAAGTAAAATTTCATTTTTCAATTTCATAAATGAAGAATAGAAAAAAGAATGTAAAAAAATCAAGATTTGTTTGGTATCTGTTAATGTAGTGTAACGCGTATTTCGTATGAATTATTGAAACATTCGCGTACTCGTAACCGATTGTACGCTTATCAATGAAGTCGCGCTTTTAAATCCAAGTGTTCAAAACAAACGCGCCCGTGGAACGCGTGCAATGCGCGCACCCCCTATCGCCAAGCGCCGCCAGTTCTCACCCACACATTGATCAGTACCCGTCGTGCACCTAATCCAAGAGTATAGCGCAGGGCTGTGCAAAGTAGCTGCACCAGCACTCTTTCTCACGTACGCTACCCACACAGGCGCGGGTAGGCAAAACGAGTTCGTCGCTCCTACGGTGGGTCGCTGCTCGCGCCGCGGCGCGGTAAAGTCTGCGACCATCGAGAACGCCGTTCGGCTGCTGTCGAGAGTCTAGTCAGGCCGCCGCCGATATATAGAACGCGCCACGGGCGAGAGAGAGAGACGGAGCGCGGCGCGGCTTACGGCGAAAGAGAGAGCGCGAGGAGCTCGCGGCGGCAGAAACAGAGAGAGAGAGAGGCGAGCAGAGCAGCAGCAGCAGCAGCAGACTGCTCGCGAGACCAGAAGGTAGTTGCGCTTGTGCGGGGCCAGTGGCTGCCAAGATGGCCGGTCAGTGACGGACGGCAAGGCGAGCGAGCGAGACAGACTCAGTGACGGCTGCTGATACACGCACGAGAGAGAGGGAGCGAGAGGGACGAGGACGAGACAGAGCAAGAGAGAGAGAGAGAGAGAGAAAGAGAAAGACAGAGCCGCCGCGGAGCGTTAAAAGTGTTCGTTTGTCCGCGAGCTGGGCCTCGCGCCTATATACAAACCGGGGGGGTTATGTCCAGACGATGAGGACGACGACATCGTCGGCAACTTAGGTGTGCGTGCGCGCGCCTTTCTCGCTCTCTTGTCAACGTGCGCGCAAGTGTGTGTGGAGCTGCTCGCCCCCCCACGTTACATATATGTGTGCGTGCGCGTCGTCGCCGACGACGACGAGGACAAGCCGCCGCCGAGGAGGAGGACGACGTAGAGCTGGAGCAGGGGGATAAGAGGAGGAGGACGCCGCCGCGGCTCCGACGCCGGTCCCGAGACACCGCTGAGACCACCGAGCCGAAGACATGACCGAGTTCAGCGTCGACCTCGGCAAGCTCCCCGAGGACGTCCGGGAGAAACTCGCCGAGCTGGACCTCGAGCTCGCCGAAGGTGAGTCCTCTTTTCCGCCTCTCTTTTTTCTCTCGCGCATAAACGCGAGCGGATCTGCCGCCGCTGACTCACCCCGTTCGCTCTTTCGTTCCTCCGTTCGTGCGGCGCGTCTCGGTTTAAAGGGAAAAGGGCTCGTTTTGCGTTCCGGCTCGAGGGGAGGCTTTTTCCTGCTGCTGCTGCTGCTGCTGTTGTTGTGTGCTCGTTGGGGAAGAGAGAGACGGACGGGGTGAGGGAGGGAGAGAGAGAGAGAGAGAGAGAGAGAGATGGAGACACTTTAATCGATAATTTCTCACGCGCTCTCTTTCGGCCGCGGAGCGCAGAGTCGCCGACGACGACGACAACGACGAAAAGCCCGCTGGAAGACGCAGGAAAAGGGAGATAACGCGATGATTTACGCCCGTGCGTGTCAATGGGAAACCGGATTTTTCTCTCTCCGGCGCGGTGAGCCTGGACTGACGTCACTTTTTCGAGCGACCGAGTTATTAACCCACACGCGACTGCGGGCAAAGCCGGACTTTTGGGCTGTGAGAGGCTCGTTGAGTTTGTTAATCAACCAGTCGACGATTACAACGCTCGCGAGCCGCGCGTCAATCACATCGCCCAATAGCTGGAACGTCGCGCGCGACGTTCCAATATTAAAAAATTGCCCGTTCGGGCGCCGCTTCCACATTCTCCGCACATTGTTTTTACGCGCACTGTATTTCGTGGCGATAGCGCGCTCGAGGTGCTTTTTCGGAAAAGCTTTTTCGCGACCCCGCCTTGATCGTTTTTTCTCTCTCTCTCTCCTCCGCTCTTTCCTTCTCCTTCGCTCCTAGAAATCTTTAGGCGAGAGTTCGCGCGATGACTAATACAGCGCCGGGAGGCAAAGCAGCGGTTTTCGCATGCCGGTGAAACACATCGGCCCCGCGAGAGACTCGTCGTCGGTTTCCCTTCTTTGTGAGGAATTCCCAATCGATGATAAGACGATGCGGTAAGCAGTCGGTGTGTTCGCCTCGTCGGCGATGGTTCAATCGCCGCTTTAACGAGCTCTTATTTTTGTGTCGGGCGAAGATTGACGACGCCGATTTACTCTAAAAATAATGCGCGCATCGGGGTTAATGATCGGGAACGATTTAACCGAGGCAATGGGCTTTGAAGAATCGGTTTTTAATTTCGAAAAAAATGCCGCAATTTGCGCCCGTAAAACCGATCTGTTATCTTTCGGGCTGCGCTCTCTCTCTCTCTCTCTCGTTTACTACTTCGCACTGGTCATTTAGTGCTGCGCGCTCTCGTTTTATTTTGACATTTCTGGGAAAAGCCTTGAGATGGATAATTTTGTCGGAGAGAGCTATCGGAGACAGTGCTGCAATTGTTTTGGTTCGAATTATATTTAAAGAAAAAGCAATTATCAATTTATCATCGAGGCTTTTTGTGCTGACAAAAACGCTACTATTTGCAATGCCGTTCCTCGAAACGGACTAAAATGAGCCAATTTAACAATGCATTTATTTTGAAAAGAGAATGTCGCGCTCGTTTTGAAAGAGTTGAATGAAAGCAATAACAAAAAAAGTGCCAAGTTCACTATCTCATTTGTATACACTCTGGCACGTGTTTCAGCTTTGTTTATGCTAAAGATTAACTGTGACATAATAGTTTGCATCTTATTGTGCCAATGAACTCTTCATTCATAATTGCCTGCATTGAAAGGCATTTTGTAATATTATTCCATTATATCCCATAATAAATTTATGCTTCATTGATTTAAAAGTATCCTTTATGCACAATTTATGCTTTTATTTAGGCTTCCATACGCAACTAATTAACAGTTAATTAATATCGAATATCCTTAATTCGATATATCCGCGATTTTTTAACCCGAAATTTTAATTGCGATGGTCGCCGTATTGGGTATCGATGGCTTATTAATAGAGATTTTGTAAACTATCAAACATCTGGTATCGCTTTTCACTTCTAAATTTTCGCCCGAATGGCGTTGCTGTAAACTACTTTATTTTTATGACTCGATTATGGCGTAAATATTGTTTGAATACTGCATAAATTTTCCGCGCGGCTTTTAAAGTTCACGACTGCTTGAAAAATCTATTTTTAGAAGGCTTGTGCACTAATTTGAAAAAATTCCTTCCAATTCAATGCTACTTTATGTATCTCTTACGCATTCTAACGAGTTTTCCCAGGGGTAACAAGATCAAAGATTGCTTTAAAATTATTTTCGTATATTACATTAATGAAACGAGGCTGTAATGTTGAGAATATTTTTATCGCGTTTCTGCATCGGGAGACAATTTTCTCTAGTCTCTCCCGGAATTTTGTGCTAAGAATAAATATATTTTAAGAAAACTATTCTTTGAGAACTTACGTCACTGAACAGTTCAACTTGCCGCCACGATGCAATGCTTTCTTTTCCAATAGTCGTACCTTTCAATTTACGTCGAACGAATGCTAAAGATTTTCTCGCCAATGGAACCTACGCCTTTTTCCTTCCTACATTTAGCCAACTATTTGTTTACGTCTTTACAAAAAAACCTTCAGAATTCGAGCGAGCTCAAAAATTTTTCCGTCCACCTATTCAGTGTAATCTAAGCGAGCGAATCAAATTCCTCAACGGGGCCCGAAAAAACACAAAGGCGGCCGGAGTAGTGAAACAGGTCGAAGCCGTTGAAAAAGGAGCGAAAAAAGAGCAGCAGCGGCAGCAGCCTCTCTACGTGCGTCTAAGCGGCGGTTTCGATTTCGCATATCCGGCTCGGGAAGATATTCCGGAGACGGCGGCGGCGGCGGCGGCTCGCTCGCGTGCATCGATTTTGAGGTTATGCGCCGCTGCGCGCCGGCTCATATGTTATGAACAAAAGGTCTCTCGCGTGTGCTGCAGCGAAAAACCCCGCGTCCCACGTATATATAAATATATATACATATATGAAAGCGCGGCAGATGAGGCGCTCTCTCTCTGTGTGTCGCTTGTCGTCGTCGTCGTCGTCGCGACACAAAGTAGACGAGCGCCGCAGCGCGGCAGAGGGTCGCTGCTGCAAAAAACAAGCGAGTGTCCGCGTTATTATCACCCTTTCTTTCTAGACAGAGGAGCTCACGTGTAATTGGGTTGTCTCTTGGCGGTGGGGGGTTTTTTTTTTCTCTCCTCTGCTTTTTAATGCCCTTTTTTGTTGCGGCTTTTTTGCTTCTAAAAGCAGAGATGATGATTCTCCTTGGGATAGATGCTTTTCGGAATATTGCTGATGCTTCTTTTTAATGAGAGAGATCAGTGTAAATTTGAATTTACACTTGAGTAATCAATCTTGCAAGTTGCGATATTTTGAATCGTTTTTTTTTCTTTTTTTTCAAAAGATTCTTTTTTTTCAAAAGAAAAATGATTCAGCTAATAGTTGTACTCGTAAAATTTAATGAATAAAAGAAACGTAATGGTCGCTCGAACGGCCATCATAAAAATCTTTTTTCATTTGATTGTCCGACTCGCTTAATGTTTACATACAATGAACAATTCATTTTCCACGTTGAAGTAATTGATTCGATTAGGAAAAATGCTCCTGGACGCAATTGGAGCGTAATAATAGAGGACACTCAAGATTAACCGTATTATATTTCAGGTTTGTATGAATAATTGACGAATAAGAAAACGTTTCAATGACATAATCTTTTGTTCCACTTTGCGCGCTGCTTCCAAGTACGACTCGCCCCGTGATGCAACGTCGCATATTTTCTATTTTAAAAATCCCATCGCAAGCAGCACAAAAAAAAACTCGCTCGCCTTTCAAAAACCATTCAAACCAGCCGCAGAAGTGACCTTTTACCGAGAGAACCGCGAAACTCTGGCTCCGCGAGCCGATCGGCGGGCCCGTTCCGAGGATCCGCCAGCAGAAATCTGCAGGCTTCGAAAAATATTCGCCCGTGCATACTTATACACCAGCCGTCGAAATCGTGCGGGAGAAAGGAGAACTCGCGCTCCGTCATCGAAAAATGGCCATTCTCCTAAAAAGCTCTCTCTCTCTCTCCCTCTCGGCCGAGCTCACGACTCGCGGCGATAACGGGAACGATATGATCCGGCAGCGGGGGGCAAAACGGGCCGCCGCGCGAAACCCAAATAAAGAGCTCCGGGGAAGGAAAGAGAGTTATATAGTCGTTGCGCGCGGCGGAAGCGGGAAATTTCGTTCGGAAATTCACGGCGCGGCGTTCAGGGTCCCGCTGCCGCTGCTGCTGCTGCCCATATGCGTACGTAAACGAAGGCAGGTACTCGACACGCGAGACGCTTCTGTCTCTGTCGGCCGCGTAATGCGTACGTACGGGGAGAGAGAGAGAGAGAAACAGCTGAAAAACGTCGCCGCCACCTGCGCACTCTTGCTTCTCGCTTTTTACCTTTTTCCAGCCCCCTTCCTCTCTCTCAAACGTACTTTATGCACTTGTATATTACTGGCGGTAGGTCCGCGCGCTACTCGCTTTTTTTCCAGAGCCGCTCTCTTTGTGTGGAAAAGTGCTGTGTGCACTTGTATTGGGATGGCACGATCAACTGAAAATTCATGGCTTTCAGTCGCTGGGAATTGGAAGCAAAGATCTGGCGCCGCGCAGCTGTGGACTCGATTGATTTTAAGTGAAAAGTGCCAAGTTTCAATTCGAGATTTCTCGTTGAATTTGAAAATCAGATATATCGTGCTTCGTTGCTCGACTCGATGGGGCATTTAAGAAAATTTCCGAAAGCATGTTTCTTTGACACATTGTTGGGATCGTCAAAGGAACAAGATGATTATCTTTGCGAAATAAAAGGAAACGGGCAGGATTTACTGCAATATCACGAGATTAAAGTACCCGAGGAATGCGAATAATATAAGCATTAAAAGTAATTGACGCTAATCAAGAGATTCAAGTATTTAAAGAGTTCATGAAAGCAGGGGGTTTTACGAAATTTTTAAAAAGTATTTCTACGTACAAAGGAGAACAACAATTAATTATTGCAAAGTTGAAGCAAGTCAGCTTCAATGTTTTTTTTTTTTTTTTTAGAATTTGTTCGCTTGGAAAACTATTTTTTGCACTTTAGAAAATTAACTGTTTTATTAAACGACTCCGAACACGTACTAAAGGCTTTCAAAGTTATTAACTTCTCTGCAAAAGTGAAAAAGCCAAGCAGGAGTATAAAATATTATTTTAGCCATTATTTGATAATATTCACAGTAATCTAAATTATTCATAAATTTTATGCACCGGATAATATGTGCTTGCAAAGCTTGATCAGAAGGCGGAAATATCAGTTTTACAGCGGCGAAGTCAAGATAACTTTTGCATCAATCAAGCAAAATATTACATTTTATTAAAATTAAAAATTTCGTTAGATAACAGAGATATACCTTCGCGCACTGGACAAACATTTTTCTTAGAGCCAATAATTCCACGTTCGTAATCAAAAAGCCACTTATTTTCCCCTTGCATAATCCCGAGCATAAGCCGGCAGCAGCTATCTCACAACAAGGGAGATAATGTTTTCGAAAACGTAAATTCCCGAGTAAATGCTCGCTCGCTAATACCCTTCCGCGTAAGAAACCCGAAGCAGGGAGAGAGAGAGAGAGAGATAGGAGAAAAAAATAATTTTCCAAGTACACTCTCGAGCGCGCGCGCGCCCCCGTAAACGCCTAAAATAAGGTTAACGCACCGTGGCAAGAAAAGAGCGAGCGCAGCTCCCATTCAGTTCCGAAATTCCTTTTCAATTCCCTCCTCTTTGCCGGTGCGCCTCTCTCTCTCTCTATCTCTCTCTAGGCTTTTACGCTCTTCATTCCGCAGTCTAGCCAGCCTCGTCTCTTTCTCTTTTTCACTCTTGCTTTCCCGCGCGGGTTTTTCGGCCGTTAATAGAGGAGGAAGGAGAGAGAGAGAGAGAGAGAGAGAGAGAGGAGCGGAGAGCGGCTCGTGCGGTTTGCAGGTGGCAGCCTGTCGATAAAAATAAATCGTGTCGAGAGAGAAGCCACCAGCGAGAGCGGCAGGAGGAAACTTTTCGAGAGCACATCGCCAGAGAGAGAAAGAGAGAAAGAGAGGCAGATGAACTACTCGACGAGGAGATTATAAAGCGCGCCGCGGCGTTTTCCTCATTGTTTCTTCTCCTGCCGCTCTCTGCGCTCCTCTTTTTTTCTTGCGGCAGAAGAGGGGTAAGAGAAGTTTTCCCTTTTTCCGCCATTATCGATGGATATTCCCCCTGGGGAAACGAATGTCGAAAGGCATTTTCTCGTTCGTTGCCGATTGGTAGGCGAAAAAAAAGACTGACGCTTCTCGGGTGTGTATACGGTTTCCTTTTGCGGTCATTTTAGTGTGTAATTAGCATTCTTAAATACTTTCTTGCGGTGTCGATGGAGGCAGCGTTTAAGCGCTGCGAGTGAATACTGTTATATTGAAGTGAAAACGGAAACGACAATGAAATTTTATTCTTCCTCGGCCGTTAGGAAAGGGCTGTTTATTATGAATCATCATTGTTTGTTTAGAAATGCTTTTATTCTGTATAACAGAGCCAATTCTTTAAGACTGCAAGTTTTTAAGAAACACTACTCGGCGTTTAAATGAGCACAAGTGCGCAAGCCTTAAGTTATTGTAGAAAATAAGCTTCCCATTTGCTGTAATGAATAAATTAAAAACAATTTACTTTATATTTACGCTAATCAAGTATGATGAAATGCGAATCTTTAAAACAGTTTCATCAAGTTTTTTTAAAACTAAAATTTTTTACAAGCTGCTCTATTTAAAAAAATCCAATTAAACTATTTTTGCGTCGGTCTAAACGTATTTATTTCATAAATTATTTATAAAGAATTGACTTTTAAAAATATTTGATAATGACGATCAATACCGAGTCGTATTGCAAGCACGCAGCTTGTGTAAATTGATCTGAAAATTGCCTTTTTCATGTAGCTTCTTACGATTTTATTCGCCAGATTTAAGCGATTTTATATGCCACTTCTTGAATTAGTAAGCTTTTTATGCAAATCGTGAATTTGCATTTGAAAACAGTTAGACTCTTGAATTTTTATCAGCGCATTTCTCTAATGAGTTGAGGAACAAAGTTGTTCAAACTAATTACCCAAGTTTAATAATTAATTGTCTAATAATTATCCAATGACTTTTGGGTAGCTGACTGTTACGAATAATTTTAGTTATATTCTACAAAAAAGAAGGTACAAAAAGCTATTATTATAAATCATTTCAATTATTTAACGCCTGTTCTCTTATTTTCCTCAGAACTTCCGCATTTAAAATTTTGCGTTTCATATTAATCTAGCAGTTTTGCAAATCCGATTCTTTCACGCAGCTATTTTCATCTCGGTTATGGTCCATTACGGAAGCTTTTAGTTTCTTATTACCCCGTTTGCAGTAACAAAATATTCTTGGAAACCGGTAATACGATATATTTTCCATTTTCTTGGCCGTTCGATCGAATCGATATTACGTTCATCATAAGCGGCTTTATAATGATTACTAAAGCCTCGATAATTAAAATTTATTTAACTTAAAAAAATTCAGCCAACGCCTCCTAAAGCTCCGTATGAAAAATCTACAAACGACTTGAAATCCGTCCGAATAAAACCGGACAAGGAAATCCCTCGAGGAACAAATGATCAATTAGCATTACGAAAGTGAAAAACGTCGAATCGACATATCGATAAATCAGGACGAAAAGCAACCAAACGCACACACCTCCAGGGCGGCGCGTCAATAAACGGCCGCTAATACGGCCGGTTTTGGCGGAAGATTTATTCTCCCCTGCACGGCGGTGCGTGTATTCTTAGCTTTTGTACCGATGATTCCTCGCTCCGCGCGGAGAGAATCAATGCGCGCTCAGCTTCTCTTTATTGATTGAGGGAGGCGAGACAGAGCGAGATAGAGAGAGAGAGGCGCACGTTCGCCTCGTCGACTGGCTAGCCTATATCGATTTCCAAATTTTCGCGTGACGAAATGTCTGCACCGAGCGGCGACGCGACGTACGTTTTTCTCTCCCCTTCTCTCTCGCTCGTTCTTTTTTCCGCCGGAGATTATGTGCGCGCGCGCGCGTGATTTATCGCGCCGCGAGAGGAGAAAACGAGGTCGCCAAAGCGCCAAGCGCGCGCGCGCGCAAGGAATTGGATTCGCTATTTTAGCTTTTGAATGTATATTCCCCGCATTCCTGCGGCTTTTCGGCGCCGCGAGTCCCCGGGTTAATGTGCGTGCGTTGCGCCGAGGTGAGAGAGCGAATTGTGTTTCAGGGATGGGCTCGTTTCTTTTTGCCCGCTTGCTTTGTGTGTTTTATGCGTGGAGGGATCGACTTGCGATAACTGCTTGCGGTGGATCAAGGCGTTGGCTCAATTGCGCTTTTTGCGGAGAATCTATACGTTTCTTCCTGGTGTACGAACTCGAGTCTGTATTACGGCCGAATCAATCCGAGTATTCGTGAACTAATCAAAATTTTATTACTCCCGACGTCGACTGTTCATCGTCCGTTTGAAATCAAGAAATAAGATAGGCAATTTTGTAGCTTCATTGCGAGAGAAAGATGTGCGAAGTATACAATCGCAGAGTGCAAACAGGCACAAAAATAAGAATCCGGATAACGTCAGCAGAGAGCGCACCGAACGTTATGCAACGAAGCAAAGGATGTCAGCAAGGAAGATGAAGAGAGACTCGGCGTACGTAAGAGACTAATCTCGAGATTGGAGAGCGGAAGGCTGCCGCGTGCCGCTGGAAGTAGACGATCAGCGCCGAGAGCTTGTCGGAGGTATAAGACGGTCAGAGCGCTCAGGTCTACGAGTGGACCTCTGCGGAAATATTCCCAGCAGCCGTGAGAATGTTGATGGAAATTATTGCCTTCTTACGACGCGAGGCGCAGCGAGTCGTTGTTTCGTGAATCAAGCTGCGGAAGCAGGTTCGGCTGCCAGGTGTCGACAAGGCCAGGGAAGTCGACAGTCGCGAGATGGAACAGTTGCCGACTCGAGCGGACGTCGTCGCCGCGAAGGGAATTTTCGTAAAAAATGATCGATCAATTAAAAGCAGGGCTATATATTTTGTTTTATTGCGAGAATCAGCTGGTCTTACTCGAGATGAGAAGCAGAGCCCATCGTCGAAAGCAATACAAAAGAAAAAAAAACAATGTATAAGAGGCAGTCAGTACTTTGTAATAACGAGCTCATTTGAATTTTTAAACGCGTTCAATTGCTTCTAGTCCGATGCGACTTTCTCATGCAGAAAGCTTACAAATGTATCATCGCGCCTACTACGAACGAACGTGAGTCATTGATTCTCGATAAATTTTGTTTTTACACACGACTCTTGCCTCGCATTATCAGAAGAATCATCATTATAAAGCTCGATTCTCGTTTCATAATCTAAAATCTGCACCCGAGGAATTCGAAATCTCCGCTGTAAACACTCAATTTTGTTTTGTGCAATCAATCATAATATTTTTCGCCCGAACGGCGCGATGCAATTCCGACGCCAAGGAAAAGTGGGAACGCGGTGTGTAAAAGCTACATCGCGCGGCATTCAAAGGAGAAATTTTAGCCTTCGGCGGCGTAGTTCTTTAGCTTCTTTTGCGGCGCTCTCTTTTTGCCGCGATTACAAACTTAATATTTTCTCGGTCGTTCCACTTTCCGTAACAAGTGCACTTGGGCTTTCGTCATCAATTACATCCGAGCACGGCACATATCTTTTAACGCTATCCGCGTTACTTCAGCCCTCGTAAAAACGTTAATACATGCAACTGTAACAGTCGCAACGGCGCAGCTGTACCGGCGTCAACGGCAACGCCTCACCTACGCGTCCGTCCGCAGAAAAAGCAGAATTACCCGCGTCTTCCAGCCGAGTAAGAGAGCCGAGCAAAAAATCTCTGCCCCCGTCGAAAAATCGAAAAGGCATGATCGCGAGGCGGGGCAGGAATCCGGTCGAAGGTTCGCTCGCGGGATCATCACCTATGCAAATTTGTTCGCGCGATTCACCGCTCCGCTCGTTTGCCCGTTGTTACACCGCTGACGTCACTGCAGCCGCAGCCGAGGAGGACGAACAGATGTCCATCGGAGCTCTCTGTCTTTGTCTCGCTCTTTTGCTCTCCCCCTCTCTCTCTCTCTCTCTCCTTTATGATCGCGCGCCGAGCCTTGAATTACTGCTCCGTGCCGTCGAGAGGATTTCAAATAGCAAGATAGTTCTCTGCTTTATCGGCGCTTGCCTTTCGTTAATCAATTTAATTGTTCAACTTTCGGTGTATATCCTTCTGATCGTAAAGCTTTTTTTCGTTGCTATTAACGGTCGGCTCTAAAAATCTGTTATGTCGTCGCGTGATTAATTATTGCAAGTGAAAAGGCGACATTTAGATTAATTTTACGGTATCTGTAAAAATAATTGATTTATAAATGTTTAACGATCGGGAGAATTATTTTATCAAATTCAAAAAGTAGAATGCAAAAACTGTCGCTCGGCAAATCAGTCGAATTGCAATGAAATCATTTTCAATTTCCCTATCCGTAATTGTTATTATCTTTTTTAGAAAGTTGAAAAATGTTGCGCCGATAAAATAGGAAGCTACAGTCGGTACGCAGGATTATGTGGAAATGAGAGGATGTTGGCGTGAGATAGTTGCCGACCTTCACAATTCCTTTACATTCTCCTGCAGAAGTTGAAGTTTTTCTTGTAATTTTCTTGATTACCGACGTACAACTTTGCCGCGCACATCGTTGCGCGTTCGGTGAAAGCCGTTTCTTGAAATAATAATTGCCAGCGACTCGTTTCCTTTATTTTATAATTTCAAGTAATTCGTTTATCAAAAAAAATAGCTATTTACCATCGAAGAAGTACCAACTTATTTAAATCTCCTCGCCCGCAATCGCAATTTTACGAGGATCATTAATATTCATGATAAGAAAATAACACACTAATCAGCTGGTAAGTAAGCGGGAGCAAGTGCAATTATTTAACCCGAAAAATCTCTTGCTCGCTGCAAGTGAAAACGAAGGATGCAGGAATTCGCTCCTTTTGTGAGCGCGAAACTTTCACTGATCCGGAAAAAAAAAGTTTGCCGTGACGAACTGCAATAAATACAGCGAGAGGCGATATAAAAGCCAGAGAACCCTGTGCCTCTCTCTCTCTCTCTCTCTCTGTCTCTTTAATTCTCTGCTTTTCTCCCACGCCGCGAGAGAGGAACAGACGCCGGGGGGAGGAAGAGGGGGAGGGGTCGCGACACTAATTCTGTCGGAAGTCGCGAGCCAGCCGGCGCAATTGGCGCGGCTCCGCTCCTTCTTTTAGCGCCTCTCGACTCGGAGCATAAATCGGCTTTTCCCTCCTGAGAGAGACGACGATTGACGTTAGTCGGGGGGGTCCTTGAAATTCAATTTTTCGGGCTGAAGTTGCTTTTAGGGGTAGGCGGGAGTCTTAAGGAGGTTCGATAGATCTTTCGTGCGGGGCGAGGAAAGAGGGTCCCCTCGCTCCCCGCGAGCGGCTTCCCGCTCACCGCGCGCCACCTTTGCAGCCTACGAACTCGACGTTTTGTTTACGTTTTTGTTTGTTTCTATGAAACGGGATTGTAAACGATCAAGATCC
>UCOM01000972.1:0-54334 GCA_900474385.1 Ormyrus pomaceus
CGGGGGGAGGGGGGGGGGGGAGGAGGAGGAAGGAGAGGCGAGCAAGATTCTGAGTGCCCGCAAAATAACGCTCCCAGCGAAAACTTCGGATTGGCCAAAAACTCGAAATTTATATCGGCGCGTCGCGGGGATAAAAGCCCTCCCTCCCTCCCTCCCCGCGCAAGAATTAATGTCGTCAGCTGGGATCTATATACGCGCGACCCTGGCGTCGCAAAGATATCCTTGGCATGGGTGGCGTCGCGGCGGCGGCGGCGGCGGACGAGAGAACGACTTACGCCCATCTAATTTCGAGGGCGCATTCTGCGGTATCTCACAAGGGGTTGTAATTCAGCGTGCCTCCGCGCGGCCGCCCTCCTCACTTTCACTCCCCCTTTTTGAGTCGGCTAGCGGCGCGCGCGGAGAGAGCCCCGTCAAGCATATAAAGGATGAAATGAAGCCGGAATACCACGCCCTGGCCACCGTTCGGCCGTTTCTGCACCCACCTACTTGCTATCTCTCCTCCGCGCCGAGAGGCTATGACCTCGCGCGGCTACTACTTTTTTTTCGAACCTCTATCCATTTTGGCCTTCTTATCTGCTCTCGTGCATTTTGAATTTGCCGAATTTTGCCAAGAGCCTGGCTTGTACACGTTTGACCGTTTATCTGATGCGGCCTTTAAATTCAGCCGCGCGGGAATGAAAAAGATTCGCTCGCGTTCCAGGATTAATAACTCGGCTCGGAATAAAAAGCTTATTACGACGCTTTGAAAGTGATTGAAATATACAAAGGGAGCCGCTATCGTTCGCTTTAAGAGCGTCGCGAGCAAAAGAGAGAGAGAGAGAGAAAAAAAAACGAAGCGCGAGAGGGATGTTTGTCGGCTCGGGCCGTGCCGGGGTGGCGCGCTCAGATAAAGGGTTAAATTATATTCCCTTTTCTTCCCCCTTTTGATCTCTTCTGCGGCGTCGTTCCCCGCCCTCCCGGTGCGCGCGGCTCTTGATTTGCGAGCGTTTTTCGCCTCCTCTCCGACTCGTCGTCGTCGTCGTCTCCGGCGAGAGAGCATCGGGCTATCCTCCGCCGGCGGCGGCGGCGGCGGCGCGACTGCGAAAACCGGAGGAATTCAGGCATTGTGGAATCAATATCGCTCAAAGCCATCGCGCGTCGCGGTGCCTCCGCCGCCGCGGCGCGGGTGGAAAGGAGAGGGAGGAATCTCAAGGGTGGCAAAGGGAAGGAAGAAAAAAAAGAAATCGTTCCTCTTTTCCGCGCCCTTTCTACTGGTAATCGAGAAAGCGCACCAAGTGAGCGACGCGGCTCGATGGGGTGTCGAAGGGCGCATTGCCCTCTCTCTCTTCTCTCCCTTTCCTTTTCCTTCGCTCCTCTGTGTTCGGCTGCGAGAGATTTCCTCGCGCTCTCTCGCTTAATGGGCGAATTATCGGCTCTCTGTGCGCGGGGGCGCAGAAAGCGCTCGTAAAATAACGAACCCGTTATATAGCGCCGCCGCCGCGGAGAACGCGAATGAGAATATAAAGAACGGGAATAGGAGGCGGCGGACTGTTCTTCGCGAGAAGGGGTTTATTGTTTTATGCGATCGAGGGGGAAGGAGTTTCTTTTCGTCTTGCCGCTCGTTCGATAGGAATTTTGACGCCTAGCTAGCCTTAGTCTCCCGCGAGTTTTATGCGGTAGATCATTGCTGCCGTGCAGCCCGAGAGTATTTCACGACGTCGTTCGACGGATTTAGATTTTGTATAGATATTTGGCGAAGCAAATTTTGTTTCTGAATTTTAATGTGAATTTCTCTTTTTATGTTTCAGGTGAGTGGAAAGACGCGGTGACTTTGAACACTTCTCTCGTAAGTAGTTAAAGCGAATAAAAAAAAAAAAAAAAATCGATTCCAAATTATTTTAAAATACAATATCCAAGAATATATCAGTATACAAAAGACGAAGCTCCTCGACTTTCTCGCTCGGCAGCTCATCAAATACGCCGAGGAATTTTTATGCGAAGCTTCCCCGGCATTATACCGTAATATACTATCGACAAAGAAACTTAATCTCTGCCGGGCGTAGAGCAGCTGCGGGGCCACTTGTTTTCTCTCTCCCGCTGGTTACCGCCGGCGCTCGGCGTCTAATAGCGTTTTATTTGCCTCTCTCCCTCGGCTCCTCTTTCCACCTGACCCTCTCTCAAGAGAGAGGCAGAGAACCTGGTCGCCGCGAAAACCCAGCATTCTTATACACGTATACCGGCCGAGCCACTTGCCTTTTCTCCAGTGTTTTCGCCGCTGGACGGGCCTTTAATTAGAATTAATTGAGTGGCCGAACAAAGCGGCCCTCCTCCGACTCGAATCACTTTGCGGGCCGGACTTTCGGGGGGACGAATCGTAAGCGCGAGGAAACGCGTCGAGCTTTCGCGCTCGTAAGTTCGCGCCGCCGGCTGTTGCTTATAACCCATTGTCTTATTCTTCGGCCAACTCGGAGGAGCTCGACTGAGCTGATCTTTTGACACCTGAATCGACCGAGGAGCTTTCAGTTTGCTCGGGAATCCGCCGAGATTAGTTTAATGCGAAATTCTTGCCCGCCAGCCAGCTGATGTTCGCCTCATTGTTCGGAATTGGCTCTTTCGAAACTTCGCCGAGGGGGGGAAGCGTATTATAATAAGCAAAAACTTCGTTTATTAAAATTCCTACATTTTATAACGTATCGAAGACAAAAATAACAATCTACATCTCGTTCTCCGCAAAATCGATAGCCTCGTGTTCGGATTACGCGTATTACATAACGCGGCGCGCGAAACTCGAAGCTCGGCCGGGAAAAAAGCGCGACCGAGGCTCGGTGCGGCCGCTGTGAAAACATGCACCTCCGCGCAGCGGACATCTCGCGTTTTGTGCGGCGTCGGCCGCGTCGCGAAAAATCGCGATTTCCAGGCACTCGTCGAGAGCCGCGATTTTTCTGTTTTCAACTTCGCCGCCGCCGCCGCTGCCACGAGAGCGCTCTGCATTTTGTTCTCTCTCCCTCTTTATTTTTTATTTTTCCCCGCGCCGCCAAAGCAGCGGAGCAGCGCAGCCTGTTCGGCCGCTCGTTTCGGCAAAGCGATTTCCCGTGTATCGCCGAGAATGTAGCGCGCGCGTTTTTCGTGATTTTCATCTCTTTCCCCTCGCGCTCCCGTGGAGCCTCGCGCGGACGCTGTTTTCGTGCTGCCGCCGCTGCTGCTGCTGCTGCCTGGGCCTCCCCCCGACCCTTTTACATATCCGTGTACGAATTGCCGTAACTGACGGAACGCTTCGCTGCTCGCGCTTGAATATGCGCCCATTGTCGTTCTGTATGCCATTTTCGTCGTTAAAGAGGACCGACAGTTTCTGGGAATCTATTTAGCTCTTTCATTTTCGCGCTATTATTCATTTATAATTGTCGTTGCAAACGCTGCGTGGATGTATAAAACTTGAAAAGTAGATAATTGCTCTGAAATATTGTAAAGAACAACTAAATATTAGTCGCATCGTGCACATCTCTCCTCGAAGGCGCCCGCTCCGCGTCTCAGTCGATTTTTCCTGATGCAACGAGCGCTTTAGCCGCCGCAATCGGGCGAGTAATCGAGGCACTGTAGCAAATTGCCGAGGCAACGTTATAACGGCGCGGTGGGCCGAAAGGACTGGCAGGGGATATTCGTTCCGCTTAACCGCTTAATTTGTACAATCGATCGGCTCTCCACTTAAGTCCCGGCGAGCGTGTAAAATAATGAATTTTTCCGCTCCGCCCCGGCGACCCGAATTTTCTCTCCCGATTGATCCGATCGCTTTTTTTTTTATTACGCGATTCGCGCGCGGTGAATTAACGCCGAAGAGGGGGATATACAGTCCGACGACCGAAACTTTATAAGTTTAAATTACTCGGCTCTCGTTCGAGATGGAAAAATGGGGAAATTTTTAATGTCCAATCGCAGGATCGAGAATTCAGCAGACAC
Source organism: Ormyrus pomaceus (assembly GCA_900474385.1). Lineage (NCBI taxonomy): Eukaryota > Metazoa > Arthropoda > Insecta > Hymenoptera > Ormyridae > Ormyrus > Ormyrus pomaceus. The sequence continues at coordinate 3,934 of UCOM01000972.1, forward strand.
GGAAGCTCCTTTGTTCGCGGCGACCCAGAAAACATCTCCGCGGCCAAGGGCCGGTCAATTATTCGGTAGCAGAGAACGCGAGCGGAGCGCCCCCTGCGGCGGCAATAATTGCGAGAATCAACAGCAATTCGTTCTGAAAGTTTAATAAAGACAATCGCGGGGAATCTGCTCGGCTGGCAAGCCCAAAAGCAGTAGCTGACTCCGCCGGCTTTCCTAGCCGAGTATACGTATACGCGGCGCGGCGGCAAGGTGCGATTAAATTCCACGCTCGGAGCTAAGCCATTAACTTCGCGTGTTACACCCTCGTGTTCGCGGAGGCCGGCGCTCTTCTCGCGCGAGCAAGACAGGGGAGGGGAGGAGGGCGGCCCTCCCACTCGATAAGCCGGCGTAATTTCGCCGTGCCGGCATAAGATATGCCCGAAAATTACTTCCCAGCCCGAGCCCGGAGAAAGAATGGGCCACTGATACCTGTGGACGGAACTATTTTTTTTTTTTATGTTTGTTTTCTAGCTGGAAGAGAGGAAGTCGCGCGAACGGATGGAAATAAAAAAAAATTTTCGAACGCGCAACGAATATTTCAATAAAATTGCAAAAGCATTTTGATTTCGCCTGCGGCGGTTGGGGCTCTAGATGAAATACTATTATTTACTGAACTAATTTATTCGGATTTCGAAGCGATAGGATTTTTGTTAAATTATTTATAAATCCAATAACTATTGCGGCAACAGGTTACGAATTTTTATATTTTTCCCCGAGAATTTATTTATATTTTCGATTGTCAAAACATGACTTTTACTCTCGCGGCTGCGGTTAAAAAGCAACCGATTCAATTTGAAGAGCCTGAAATCTTAATGAAAAAGAATAAGGTCCCGCAATCAGGCCAGAACGAGAGGCGAAAGCAGTGTTGCAAAAACGACCGGGATCCCGAGATATAGACGAGGAAGAAACTGATAAAGGCGGTAGCCGGGGAAATATGAAAGGCGGCGCTAATAAGGGAGGCGGCGGAGGATAGAAAGCGAGAGCGTGAAAATAGAAGAGCGTTTGCTGGCTATTATATGGCACTAGCCTGCCGCAAAACTTAGGGGGGGAAAACTTATGAAAGTGGGATTGGCTTCGAGTACCGGCGGCGCAGACGGGCGGCAAACGCCAGAGGAGAAAGGAAGTGGCGGCAGGTTCCGCGAGGAAAGACAGAGACGCGCGCAGCCGGGGGGATATAGCGAAACATATTAGCTCCTAACGACACGTTCGCGAATTGCTTTCGAGTTTCTTCTTCCCTTACTTGGCCGCGTTAAACTCGAGCCCCCAGCCTATATCTTCCTTCCTTCCTTCCCTTACTTTTCTTTCTCACTTTTCTCGATTCTCTCTCGTTTTACGCGCCGAGTAGTAACGGCCCAAGGATTGAACTATCAGAACTTTTTAGTTTATGTTGCGGCTCAGACAACTTTCCTGCTGAGGGATTCCGGCGAAACTTTATTATACTTTATCATTCGATTCCCCGAGATATTAACATAATTAAGGGAACAAAGAACACTTTATCTGATTTCGTTTCCGCCTCGTGCCATCTCGTTACTAAAACAATCTTCGGGAATACAAATGACCCTCTCGATTGCTCTTCAACTTTTTCCGAATAAATTAGCTCGTCGCCGTTTGTTTGCTGCTTTCCACGCTGCTTTATACACGGAAATAAGAAACTTGTTTTTCCGGATATTATACGGAAGATTATTATCGCTCCAGTTTGTGATTGCAGTCTTGATCGCCCTCGGGGAATTAAAATTTTAGATGAAATTTAGAGTTTGACGACGCGCAGTACGAAATTTCCACCGTAAACATTAATTAGTGACACTATTAGGAGATGGAACAATGGCAAAAGTTTCGGCGATCAAGCCGAAACTTCCTTGTTAACTTTTGCCACGCGCCTAGAGCTTCAATGCCGGAATGATCCAAAGAAAAACAGCAGTTCAAATTCCCTCGGCAGAGTCGACGAGCGGAAGCGAGGAGGAGCGAGAGAGAGAGAGAGAGAGAGAATCGGTTTCTCGTCCTTGTAAGAATTTAGCGCGATACTCAGACGGGGAGAACGGCGAAGAAAGGCAGCCCCCGAGAGCCGGCAAATTAGCATTGAAATTTCCGCGCAATAGAAGGACGGTAAACTACACTCGAGAGCGAGATTTAATCGGGCTTGGTAACAAGCGGCGGAGCCCGCGGAGCTCCTATACCAGAAGGATTCCGCCATTGTTCGTCCCGCTCCGCGGGCCGAATATTCTCTCATAAAACAATTTCGAGCCCCACCGCGAGCCTCGGCGCTGATAATAACTTGAAACTGAAACTCCCGAGGAAAAAAGCGCACCGCGCTGGTCGGCGGAGGAGGAGGAGGAGGAGGAGAGAGGGGGCGAGAGAAATGGAGAGAGAAAGAGACTCGTAAAATAAGCATTGGACTCCACTACGGAGGTGGATCCTCCGCAAGCTCCCGGAAAAACTTTTCTCTTCGCTCCGAAGCGCGTTAATCTAAGATCCTTCCCTCGTTCTTCTTTTCTTCGGCAAGAAGCAGCAGCGCGCCAGAGAAAGAGAGGCAACTGTCGTCTGTAAAGTAGAATCGCCGAAGCCGTTCGACCCGAGCAGAAGAATCCTCTCTCTCTCTCTCTGCCCCACTCCGCCTTTTCGTCTGCAGCCCGGTGTGCGCGCCGGGAAAAAAAAAAACTTGTCCGCTCGCTCGAATTGCTCGCCCGGAGGATGAAAATCCAACACGCGCAATGCAATTTTACTTAAACTTTCACTGTAAAAGAATCTCTCTCTTCTATAGCTTTTACGAGCTGATCTTTTTCGCCAAATCACCCAGGGGGAGGGAGAGAGGGGGAGACGAAGCGCGGACTAAATTTTCCGCCGCCCGCGCAAACTTCTCTGACATTTACAAGCCCGCGGTTATGTCACTTTCATATTTACTGCGCTCCTCATCCGTAAAACTAAACTCGCCGGCTTTCTTTATTTATTATAGTATTTACTTCGTCATTAAATTTCGAAGCGAATTTCGCTCCTCTTCTATTACACCGAACTATATGTCTCAAAGTTATTAACTTACTCTTACACCGTGACAGGAGATTAAATTGTTTGGGGACTAAATTGCATTAAGTCGAGTTTCAAAATATTATAATGCTACATCGCCGTGCAGCGCCGCTCCCGCCGCTAAATTACAAAAACTTTCGTCTTTTTGGGTGAATTACGAGCGAGCCCCCCGGTAATTTCTTAAGACAATGAGCTTGTCGAGTAACTTTATCGTTCGTTACGAGCCGATAAAAAAAAAGAGACTCCCATTTTTCCCGAAGCAGCCAATAAAATAAAGAAAACGTCGCTTTTAATTTATTTCGTCAGTTGTGACCGGAATACGTTAAAGCCCGTCGTCCGGAGGCGGGAAAAAAGCCGAAGCAATATAATCCCCGAAGACGTGGGGCGAAATTAAAAAGAGCTCCCTCTCTCTCTCTCTCTCTCCTGAAAAATCATCGGAGAACAAAAGCAGAGAATCCGAGAGAAAAATGCGGGCGCAGCTCTCTCCCGCCGCAAATGTGTTCGGGAGAGGGGGCATAATTGCTGCAGGTAAGGAGCCTGTAAGGGAATTAAGATGCGCCTCGCATCTGCCGCCGAGGGAGCCAATCTTCGCTCCTCTCGCGTTGGACAAGTGCCACCGGTAAAATTGAAGACGCCGGTCCGCTTCTCTCTCTTGACCCGCCGCGCCGAGAGAGAGCTCGGAATTCATCCCGCGCGTCCGCGACGTGCGGCTATATTGATTCGCGAAACATCCGACGGAGGAGAATTTCTTTCCATTTAGCGGGGGAGGGGGCGCCAAGAAGCCACACCGGCGAGAGAGCACTTTGTTATTTCCGGATTTTTATTTTCCAGCTTGGCCCGCGGGCGATATCGCGATTGTACGCCGGGGACTGACGGGAATTAAACATTTGCCCGGGCTCTATCGCTTCGGCTTTATACCGAGAGCGGAGAGAGGAGCTCCTATTTTTTCGAGCTTGATTGCCTTTTTTAAAGCTCTCGAAATAAATAGAGCCTTTTCCGAAGGCCGCGATCATAAAGAGTCTCCGCGCCCCGCAAATCCGCGCAAATTTTCTGGACCTTCGGAGAAAAGAAGCTCTCTCTCGTGCTATTATATAAATAAAGCTCTTCTCCTCCCCTCCGCCGCCACCCTCCGTCCCCCGGCGATCAGTAATCCCCGGCTTGAATTTCCCGTTTAAAATATACACCATCTCCCGAAACAAAGTGCGATCCCAGCGCGTATATCGCTGCTGCTGCTGCAGCGCGCGAATAATGCCTCGCTCGGGTTTGGGCTCGGGCGCGCAAAAAAAGGAGACCGGCAGCAGAGCGAGGTAAGAGAGGAGGAAAAAATATGATGTGCCTCGTAAGCAATTTAAAGCTCAAGGACGAATTGTTAGAGATTCCGGTTTCTCTCTCTCTCTCTCCCTCTCACTCGGTGGCGTGAGGAACGGGCCTCCTGCAGCCTCGACGTATAAAGTCTAAAAGCGTATATCTCCGGGAAATAAAGTAAAATGGCAAACGTAGCGTGAAACGGCCGGCGCGCCGCCATATGTACTGCCAGCGCGCCGGGATACGGAGTGCGCCGCGCTCCCGAGCTACGTTATAGCCTCCCGGAATATACATTTTTCCGTATTGTTTTACCCTTCTCCTTACCCTCCATCGAGCAGATCTGATTTTCCCCCCCGGGTGTGTGCGCGTGCAGCAGCAGCAGCAGCAGCAGCAGCCGCCGCTGCAGTCGGTGGCCCGCGAAAACGCGCGCTTAATCGCGTAATCCCGCATTATCGCGTGCGCCCGGCTCTCTTTGTTTTTCGACTCTGCGATAATCGATATTAGCGCGCGGGGGGGAGGGGAAGGAGAGCGAGCCGCCGCCGCGGCCGCTGCGTCGGATTATTTTCACATAGGATCGGACCGAGATTAAGCCTCGATCGGCCGCCGCCGCCGCCGCCGCTTTTTTTCTCGTCCGATCGACTGGGCACTGGGCTGCACGTTACAGCGGCTAACCAATCTACCGACGACAGCTTTCGCCGGGGCTTGGGAATTATTTTTTACGCGGGCCGCGCGCGGCCTGATGGGAATCTGGGCCGACGGGGAAGTTTATATAGCCTGAGATGATTTAATTGGAAAGCTCTCGAATCGATGTAAATCGCTCCGGCGGGGCTAATCGGTTTAAGAGAAACTCTTCCGCGCGCGCCGCGTAATCCCTCGTGTTAATGCGATCATATTGTGCGCCTAATACGGCGCAGTTCATTTCGCCGAGATAATGCAAATTTTGCGAGAGGAACCGATCGATACGGCTTTATCGCCGAAAGTTTCGCTCGGCCGATGAATTTCCTCTCTCTCTCTCTCTCTCGAATCGAGGGGAGGGGGAAGGGGGACACGGGCCTCGTCAAGAGTCGGAAATCTATAAAATCGCGCTAAGAAAAATAGCGGAGGAAGCTACCGGGGCTCTTGTTTGCTCGGCGCGCTCTCTCGGGTCTCCGGCGAAAACTTTTTACCGCTGGGTCACGTTTTCCATCCGGATGCGTCGCTCGCTCCCGAAGCTCCCCCACGTACGCGGCGCGGCAGCTCCTTTCTCTCCGCTCGCAAAGACGCAGTCCGAGAGTTTCGTTAGAGGAGAGAGAGAGAGAGAGAGCCGCGCGCGAATTTATTATTCCGCGTACAGGCGGCAGTCGAGCGAGGCTCGGTTTTGCGGCTAACCCTCGTCCACTTTAACACGATTACTAAAGCGAGAGCGAGAGACGGAGAGAGAGAGAGAGGGGAGGAGCGTCTTTCCGAGGCCGACGTCGAGGGCTTTCTCACTCCGGGGGACCAGACGTGTGTGCACCGTCCGCACAGAGAGAATGGAGGGTTACGTTAATTCGGGGGTGTAAACAAAATTCTGCGTTTCTTGTTTGCACGAGCCTCCGAGCTGCGGATACTGAAACGGAGCGAATTTCGGGATGTATAAATCGAGGATTTCATAGCTTTTGCTGACAGTTTTTTTCTTTCTATCGGACACTTCTGTTGTAATTAGTTCTTCTCCAATCGATACTCTCTTGAAATTGTTCTTTGAAAAATTCTTCAAAATGAAATTAATCAGAGGTTACCTTCAAAGATTACCAAATTGTGAAATAATACATCGGCATTTCTTACAGCACGTGCTTCCGCGCTGATTTCCGCCTTGATCCTCCTCGGCCACTAACTCCATCGTTTATTCTTTAAGAGGGACCCTCGATATTTTTATAACGGCCGGCTTAAAAGTGTGTGCGCGCCGCTCTTCCCTCCTCGCGGATCCTCGTTCTCTCTCTCTCTCTCCGCCGCGTCGTCGTTTATCATCGCCGCTCTCGCGCGACTTATACGCAGCCGAAAATCGAGCCGCGCGCTTTTTCGTCGAATCACTCTCGTAACGAAAGACTCCTCTCCCCCTCTCTCTCTGTCTTTTCCTCCGCAGCTCCTCCTCGCCTCGTCTCCCACGGCATCCGACGCACATAATACACGACGAGCTTTATTCGCCTCGACAGCATAATACGATCGTTCGCCCGGACGAACTGTATATACGCCGTATGATGAATCGAGGCGGACGAGTCGAGAGACGTCCGATCGCCAGTCAGAATGAACGAGCGTCTCTCTCTCTCTGTCTGTGTTTCCGCATTAATTTTTGATTTGCAGCGCTCGTAAAGCTCTCTGCCCCGTTGATTCTTCTTCGACGTTTGCGGCCTCGCGTTTCGGGAAAAATTACGGGCCGCCGCCGACCACTTCCACGGAAATGGCGCGCGAGCTTCTTTCTCTCCAAGCGCGAAGGCGCGGTGTAATTAAACGCATATTGCTCTGCTTCTAAAGCCTCTCTCTCCTCGGAGCGATGCTTTATGCGGAGCACGCGTCCGAATAAAATTATATACCACTCGAGCGAGACTGTCGCCTCGGCTCGTCTTATATCACTTCTTGGGCGGACTCCCCCTGCCCACGTAAATATTGCAAATTTTCATCCGCGCTACACACGTTAGCTACGTGCTCCGCGAGGTTATATCTCCCTGCCGGCGACGAGTTGTGGGCGGCCCGAGCTTGCAATATGCAAGTTCGACGCTCGTCGCTCTTTTCGCGGATACGTACACGCCGCGGTGCGGTTGCTCGCTCTCTTTTATCTTTTCGCAAAGTTTTTAATCCCTGGCAGCTCGATCGGGCAGAGAGATGCACGCGCCGGCGGAGCGTAAAAAAAAGGGGGGGGGGGGCGGCCGTCGGGGCATTCAAATACGCGATCGACAGTTCCGAAGAAATAAGTCTCGAGGCAGAGCCGGAGGAGGCGGAGGAGGAGAGAAGGGGGGAAACCGACCGCCTCTCCCCGCCGTTAGCCTTTTCTCTCTCTTTCTCTCCCCGCCTTCCTCCGCTCTCTCGCAAAAAGTCGGGACGCCGAGAGGAGAGACTGCATTGCGCCGTCACGTCCCGGGGGACTTCGGGTCCGTTTCCACGCTCGCCGTTCCAAGATGGTTCATTAGTTGTCGCAATGCAGGACTCGGGGAGCGCGAACTCATTCTCCGGCGGTTAGGAGCCCCGGCCGCACGAAAAACAAGATCTTTCGGTTCTCTCTCTCTCTCTCTCTCCGTATACGTGTGTTTTGCTCCTGCCGGTCCTTTTCGCTGCCAAACCAGTCCGAGGTCCTCCGAGAGCGCGCGGCCGCAAGAGCGAGAGAGACTTTGCGTCCTCGAGAGCCCGGGAATAGCAATGAAGGATATTTCAGTCAGTCAAGCGTGTCTGCTGGGATTTCCCGAAATCCCTGTTTTGGATGTGGCCCTCTCTCTCTCTCTACCTCCCGCCGCATTCTCATATATTCTCTGGCTTTCCGAGCCGCGGAGCCTCAATTTCTCTTCTTCTACCTACCTCCCATTCACCTCCTGCACTCTTATTCTTCGATATCCTCGTTTTCTCGGGCGGCGGCGCACCGACATGCCTACCTCCCGCCTCCTTCGTTTTCTGGCTGCCGCGACTCCCCAAATCCCCTTGTACCTCGGCTCCCCCCCGCCTCCTCCTCTCCCCCGCCCCCGAGCTCTCTTCTTCGTCTTGTTTTAAAGGTCCTTATCCCGCGGGCGACTGCAGAGCGGGGACCGGGCGGCTGTATATCCTTCTTGAGGCGCGTGTAACTTCTTGTGCAGCGCGGAGGATTACCGGATGGAGAGAGGAAGAGAGAGAGAGTCTCGGTACCGCAGTGCGCACGCGGGCAACTATTACCGGCTCTAAATCGAGTGGAACGCAGCCGCTCCTAGCCCCCCGCGGTAGTCGTGCCTGCATCTCTTCGCGTTCTCTCTCAGGATCCTCGAGGACACTGACTGGAGAACGCGATCGATTTGCTTCTTCATCGCGGGCTGTCTCTTTTCCCTCTCTCTCTCTCTCTCTCTCTCCGGCGGGAACTTTGGAACGCGGCGGCGGCCGGTATTGCCTCTCGTCATTTGCCTTTCCGCACGCAGCCGCGCCGCGTGACACGTGTTGTGCGGAATTCGATATATTGAAAAGTTTCTTTTCAATCTTCGCGGCCGCCTATAACGGAAGAGGCGACGGAGGGACGAAAAAAAATAAGTCTTTTACCAATCGCGCTTTTCGGGATGTAGCCCGCGAAGTTGAGCGATGCTCCGGCTAAACTTTCCGAATCCTACCGCGGGTCTTATGCGGGAAAATTTCTTCCCCCCCGTGGGGGGGGGGGAGAGAGAAAAGTACAAGTTTCCGCGCGCGCACAGCGCGAAGTCAGTCAGGGGGCTCTCGAAAGCGTCGAGCGTTAGTCGATTGCCGGTTAAAGCAGTTCTTTCGCCGACTGAATATTCAGCGGCGTTTGCGCATAAATACGATTACTATAGCAATCAGCGCTATTAGCGACTGATCCGATCGGGCGCTGTGTTATACTGCAGCGAAAATACTCGCTCATTCGTCGAATCGATTTTCAATAATCCCACCCCCGGGTTCAGTCTACATTACTGCAAATTAAACGCTAACCTTTCAAAACTAAGCTGCGCGGTGCATTAAAAAGATTGCGGTGACGCAGCGCGAGAAAGGCACCGGCTGAATACCCGAAAGTCTTGCCTTATCGAAAAGAAAGCAGCAGCAGCAGCAGCTGCGGAGCGTAGTGTATGTGCCGGCACAGTGATAACGAGGGACGATTTATCGGCGAGGCGAAAAGTTTTGTCGCGGCGTCGGCGGGAGGGGGGGAAAATCGACGTCGCGCGAAAGATCCGAAAAGTGATTGGCAGTAGAATGCGGCAAAGATAAGAAAAAGCGGTCCAGAGACGAGGCAGAAAGAAAGAAGGAGACAGATAGAGCTCGGGAGAGAGAGAGTTTAAAGTTGAAGGCAAAGCAGCGAGATAGAGAGTCTCTCTCTCTCTCTCCCTCTCTCTCTCCCCCCGTAGGATTTCGATCTCGAACTTACGACGCGAATTCGATCAGACATTCGCCGCGACTAGAAGTTAATCAAAACTCGAAGCCGGCGGCTCTCTCTCCCCCTCTCGCGCCGCTCGTGGAAACTTCGTATACCTTCTTGTCCTCTTTGTCGAGAGTACAAGATGGAGGAAGCATCTGGTGCGAAAGTGGATTCAGCTCCCCCTCCCCCTTTGGCGCCCAGCGAGTTTAACCGCCGGCGCTGTTTCGCGATTCCGGGGGGCCGCGCGCTGTTTGTTCATAGCCGAGGAGAGAAACATCTGCAGCACGCAACTTTTCGGTCAGTCTTTAACTATTTTCTTCAAATTGATTTTAGCCCTTTTACTTCTTTGTCTCGGGAGTTCGGCGGCTGCCACCGCCGCGAGAACGGCGGCGGCGCGGCCTCCGACGCCGCCGCGGTAACTTTTTTAATAATTTTCTTATAAAGTTCTTTCGCCGCTTTCCCCCCCCCCCTCTTTTTTTTGATAAATAATTCAGCGCGAGGCGCAGAGCCTCAAAAGCAGCGGACCCCCGGAAGTTTCCCTATAAAATTAAACCCTTCGAGTCGGCGGCCTCGTAAACGTTAAGTATTTACTCGAGCATATCGCTTAGTTTGAATTTAAAACTCGCGGAGATTTGAAGAAAGCAGAATCGAGAAGCGACGACGACGACGGCGGGAGCAGAGCGCTGTGCTTGGGAAAATCAATCCGCCTCCACGTCTGTCGTCGTCGTCGTCGTCCGGGAATTTATATATACGCCGAGCGAATCGTGCACTTTCTTAATCTCTCGCCGGGACAATCGACGTAGCGTGATAATTTAATCCAAAGCGGAGTTACGAAACGCGAAAGTTTTCCGGCAACGCTCCGAGAGAAGAGAGCTGCCGGCCCGTGTTCTCGCTTGCAGACGAGGACGAGACGATTCTCTCCCTCTTTCCCTCTGACTCCTTGGCCCCTCCGACGCCGCTTACTTCGAAAAAGGAACCCGCTCTCGCTTTGCTGCTTCTTTTAAATAGTTCTTTTGTTTTCGTTCTCACGATTGCGCTAGATTTCGGGAGGTTTAATTGGGTTTCTGGTTCACGTTTCCGTAAATATACCCGAGACTACTTTTAGAGCGTAATGAAAGAGTTATAGAGTTATATATTAATCAGATTTGTATTTTAAAATCTGGTCAAGCTTTATCAGCGTCGTCTTTCCGAAGCTTTCACGGTCCTTTATTATTCGGAATAATTATAATTATTATGTACACGGAATTTTTTATTAAAAGTTATTAAGGACTCGCGAGAGAACGACGGTAAAAAGTTTAACGCGATTTCGCGAAAAAGTTTTCCGGGTTATATAATCGTAAAATGCTTTTGGCTTTGCGTTAAAAATTTAAGTCTCGGGCATTGTTCCGTGGTTCGAGTAAATTTATCATCGTAATTGCCGAATAAAAAATTCTCTTTGCACAACTTCCAAGAAAATCCGCAGAAAATTTGACGAAGCAGACTTTTATTTAAGTTTATAATAGATATCGTAATGGAGCCGGTATTTAAATTAGCAATTGACCATCAATTAAGGAAAGTCAGATAATCATAAAATTAAGAAAAATCCCTCATTAACTGCAGGCCGCTTCCGGCGCCCATTCAAATGTAATTAAGGCACTTGGCGGCGCGGCGGCATTTAAAAGCGAAAGATTTTTTTCCCGGGCTTTTCATCAATAGATCGCAGAGACTATCTCTTTAGACTAAAACAACAAATCCCCTTTGTTTGAAAAGGTCCCGGGTTAATGGGAAAAAATACGAAGAGAGAGGAAAGAGAGAGATGGAGAGAGAAATGGAACGGGACGGAGCGCCGCGAGAGAGAAAATCGCGTTCTTTCCGTTTTCCTTCCGGCAGACTTCTCCAGCCGGCGGCTGCTCTCTTTCCCTCCGTATATTGCGAATCCGGTATTGCAGTCAAAGGAAGCGTCTTTTCTGCATGCTGCCCGTACAATTATGTGCGACTGCGCGTCTTTCCTATCCAGGCACGTGACCCGGATTCTCAATCTCCTTCGTCTCTCGCGTCTTTGATCCCGTCTCCAGCCGGCAGACGGAAAGATTCTCTCTTCCCCCGCCTCGCGCGGCGTCATAACGTTATCGCGAATATAACGGCGGCGTGCTCCGTTAACCCCGAGAGAGAGAGAGAGCTTTCATTAAAAAGCAATAAAGCAGCCCCCGGTGGCGGATGGCATCCGAGCCCGATGACCGCATTCGGTGATGAACCCACCCGCTCCCGCTGTATCGGCAGCCGCAGCTAAGTCACACGCGCCCATTCGACCGAGGGAATTTTAATTATACGCCGCGCGGCAATATCGACGCAGCCTGCGCGCGGCCCGCTCTTTTTTTTTTTTTTGTTATCTCCCGTAGCTTTTTTTTTTCGTTGATTTTTGGCTCCCTCTTTCTGCTTTTTCGGGAGGGCGCGCCGCTCATTAAGATTTAATTAAAGGCTTTTCAGGAGTTTTCATTTCGAAAATTCAATGGCCTCCCGAGCTCATACCGGCCCGTCACGCTTCGGGGGATCGCTTGATTGCTGTGTTTGTTTGCACTGCCATCGGAAAAATGTAAACCTCGGCCGCGGAAATATTTACTGCCGCCTCGTCACGTTGGGCTGTGTAACTGGCTTTTAAACTTTATGATTTTTCGTGCTTGGTAGGTTTCAAGGAATTCCGCGCTCGAAATCCATGTCAGTGGAACACACCGCCAACTTTTGCTAGTTTGCACTTGGCAAAGCGTTAACGCAACTATTTCATTCGAACCAAATAGCTCGCCCAATTGTCGCAATTAAACATTGAATTCAACTCGCGACTAAAGCACAAAAGGAGGCACCGCGAATTCGAAATAAATTCAGGATTAATATTCCCGACGAGGCTCGCAATTATCGGCAAAGCAAACAAAGAAAAAATTCGCCTCGAAACGAAATTCGAAAAGGAGAGCGGAGTTCCTCGGCATTCTCGACGCGTATAAAACCTTCCTTTCCTCCGCTGGCGCTGCTCAATAATTATCGAGAGCGATAATTCAATTGCCCCCCCGCAGCCGACAAGGTGCCGAATAATAAAAAGTTTCTGTTGGACGAGTCGGCGGAAAGGTGGCTTAATTGTTCCTGACGTCGGAGCGACTCGGGTGCCGCTCCGCGCTTATTAATTGCCGCCGCGAAAATCTACGCCTCTTAATTCCTCGTTCGAATCCTTATCATTGACCGCGACGACTTTCCCCCCCAGACAGTTTCGTCGAGATTTATGATTTGTTCTCAAGCGATCGCGCTTGCAAATAAGCACCGATTGTCCGCGAAAGTTTGACGGAAAAATTAAAATCTAAACGTATAAGGAAGAATAAAATTTCAAAGAACAAGAATGTCCATTGGTTGTGAAACTTTATTACCCTCGCTCTTACTCTCTGCGCCGGTACTCCCGAGAGCGCTTATACTCGCTAAACTGAATTCGCGTCGTTCCCCCGGAGCCATAAATCCAAGTTTTGAGTACATAAATTATAGAACAATCAGACTAATAAAAGAGGCCCGCGCGTGCACATAGATAAAAGGCACTCGGGGTATATAGTGCACCGAGAGCCGGAGAGCGAGAAACCGTGGAAAAGGGCGTTTCCCGGCTTACACTAGAAGGCAAACGCAAGGACTGTAAAATAGACTCCCTCCCCCTCTCCTCCTCCTCCTCCTCCTCGTCCTCCTCTGGCAGCTCTCTCCCGAATGCTAAAATGCGTCGGACGTAGCCTCGCGAAGCCTTCCTTTCCATTCCTAATCTCCTCTCGAGACAATCGCCCCGCCGTGATAATTTAATCCCAGAAGTTACGGAATGAAAAGTTTCCTGCTGTGCAGCAGCAGCGGCGGCAGCGACGGCGGCAGCGGCAGCGGCGCGCGCTCGACGACAGCCCAGACTCCTTTCCTCTCTTTTCCTTCCTCTCCTCTAAATACACGAGCCGGAGGAGAGCACTTGCTCGCTCCTCCCGGAGGCCAAACGAAAGGTATTCCGCGTAAAGAGCCGTCCATCCAGCTCTCTCGCCCCTCTCCCCGAGCGAGAGTCGATTAATAAATTCGTCCGCGTGCCGCTGCCGCTCGACTCTCCTACAAATATTAGAATTGCTAATTCCCCGTAAACACGATGCGCGCGAGCTGCCTGTGTATCGGGAGAGGGAGGAGGGAGCCGCAATTAATCAGGAGACATTTGGCGCGCGGGGAGAGAGAATCTTCGAAAGTTTCCCCGAGAGTCGGTCCGAGGAGGCATAAACAAGTCGCGTGCGAAAGAAGCGCTCTCCTCTCTCTCTCTCCGGCTAATTACTCGCTCTCAGTTCCTCCTTTCGACGTCGTCTGCGAGCTGCTCCTCCGAGTTTAATTAATATTTACACGGACTCGGATGGCGCGCAAGACGAGAGAGAGAGAGAGAGACGAGGCGACCTTTTCTCTCCTTCTTCCCGTCGCCGCTGTTTCTCATGTATATGCGATGTTGATCGGGAGTCGTCGTCGAGGATTTGACTCTTAGATTCTCGACTCTTTCCCCGAACCGGCTCGAGGCGCAAAATCCCTGCCAATCGAGGCGTCAAATGCAGTATTTAAGGTATCGGCCCCGAGGAGTGGAAGAGCCCGCGTTATATGGGATTCCAGGGGATCAGCCGAGTGCCGATCGCGTTCGCGCGCAGAGTGACTGCTCAGCCCGTCCCCCTGCCGATTCCATTAGTTCCTTTCAGCCGAACGCGATCGATGCCCGCTGACTTTTGCGAGAACCCTGCCGGTCCGCCCCTTCCCCCCCGAGCTGCCGTCGGTGCTGCTTTGCGAGAGCGCTGGAATAATAAATGTCAATTATTCCGAAAACAAACGGCTCATTAGCTAATTAAAACAGCGTAATCCGCGCGGGCGCTTCCCCGCCGGGTAATTTCGCAATTATGCAATGCAAGCAAGCTTCGAGATTCGCGAAATTAATTAACGTCGCAGCTCCTCGGCGTCTGACTTCAAAAGAAAAACTCCCAAGTCGAGCGGGAAGAGAAAACAGCGAAGCAAAAAAAGGGGCAAAAGAGAGCGGCGGCTGAAACAGCTCGGCCCCGTGGCGAGAGGGTAACCGGCAATCAAGAAGTGGTTCTCGCGCCGGTTAAGTAGTCGGAACCGATTTTTAGTCGGACACAGAGCCCGGCGAACGATAGCTCCTGGATTCCGCTCCGTTTGAAGTCGCTGATTATATCCCCGGTATAATTAGGAGGCTGCTACGGCGACGGCGGCGGTAAACGAGGCCGGATTAAGTTTTCAGCTAGTGCTCGCTGAGAGAGCGACCGGGACCAGCCGCGTAAGATCGGCTTTAGGTGCGCCGCCGCCGCCGCCGGCTCGACGTCGTCAGCTGCATACTCGGCCCCCGGGATAATTAACGAGATAGTGAGCCGCGAGCCTCTAATCAGACGTACCTTCTGATTGGCTGCACAGCAAGCCGGTACATCAGGAGAGAGAGAGATAGATAGAGAGAGAGAGAGAGCTTTCTGCAAACACGGGCCCCTAATTTGCACGTGTCGGGGATCGCTGATACAACTCGCGACCCTCCTAATCATTATGGATATGGGGCGACTTTACCGGCGAAGCGCTGCCGGAGGTATTTCGCAATGGCAAGTCTGCGAGCTTTGGTATACGGGATGTGCGCGGGGCTGAACAAGAGGGACTCTGACGCTTGCATCGGCGAGGGAGAAACGAATATCCCAGGCTGGATTCTACTCTCCTCGAAGAATAAGCTTGTTCGGGAATTGGAGATTTGAATAAATAAATTTTCGAGAGGCTTGAATGTTACGAGTTTGATTCCATTCTGCTTTTCCAATTGTTAGCTGTCTTAGCAGCTGCAGGTCGAACAACGGTTTTGCTTCCAATTCTAATACCTCCATCAAGAGCTGTCAAAGCTGTGTACCGACTTGAATGTCGGTATTGCGGCAAATAAATGTCTCATAATATTAAACGAGCATGCGGTACAGTTATACAGTGGGTAAAAACGCCGAACGATTTATGAAAAGATAAAGCGCGGCATTATCCGAAATCTGCCACGTCCCGGTAGGTTGAAAGCTCTCGTACATTATTTTCCAATTTTAATAGATACACCCATCCATCGTTATTAGCTACAAGTATCGGAGGGTAGCTCGACGTCAGTCAGCTCCCGGGGTTTCGCGATCGATCCCCGCGCGGATAATAGATTCTAGACCGCGAGTTTTATAGTTACTAACGAGCCCCGTCCCGTTTCTCGGATAGGGCATGAATTTTTAACGGTACGTCGAGCTGTGCGCGAGCTCTCGCGCGCCGTCTTCGAGTTTATATATCGCGGATGGGCGTCATAAAAGTGCATTGTGATGCCGAGGGACGGCGAGACGGTTCGGAGTCTCGGGAAGCGAGTACTACACCGCCGCCGGGGGGTGGAGACGAGTTCATATTCATAAATTGAACCGCGTGACGCTGTAGTTTTCGAGCGGCAGCGATGATTTTAACGATCTCCTCTTTCTCCCGGCGGATCAGCTGACAAAAAGACTCACTCTCTCTCTCTCTCCTCCCCCCGAGTTTATGTCTCGTGCGGACATAAAATTCTCGCCGGCCGGGCTGCTGCTTTCTCCGGCTCTCAGACACTCGCATAAAGTTCGCTCCGCGCGAAAGGATGTGCGCGTTATTGCCGTCGCCGCCGCCGACGCCGCCAGTGGCTGTAACGCGCGTCTCCTCTGTTCCCTCTTCCAGCCGGTTGCGAGCGAGCGCAAACAATATTGCAGCAACGTCGCGGCGCGAAGACGAATGAGAAATCGATTGAGGGAGAAAGAGAGAGAGCGAGCGAGAGAGAGCTGAGCAGCAGAGCGATTCGCGTTAAGGGAGCCGGCATTTGGCAATCCTCCCGCTCGTTCGCCAACTTGCGAGATGAGAATCGTGAGTAGACTCCCAGACCAGGATCATCGATGCAAGGAACATCCTCTCTCTCCCCCGGCGTCGTCGTCGCGGCAATTTTCCAAGCGCAGCTCTCTCTCGCCTCTCTTCCACCTCGGCTTTGAATTATTATTGTAATCAGAAGCTCATCACCTGGGTAATTCGCGCTCGATACCACCGGAGAATGACCGGCTTTCTTCGCCGCGGCTCTTGCTTTATTCATGCCTCGTGCAAGATCCTGCGCACCATCCGATCGCTTTTATTTCGATCAATACTTCCGCCCGACCCGATGCGATATTCGAGCGATAACGTTGAAAAAAAAGAACAAGCAAAACTAACCGATCATCGCATCCTAACGAGAGCAGGATCAAATATCCTGCGACTGGGAACGGCTCCCTCTTTCCGCGGCTCTCGACGTAAATGTCCGTTCATTACAAAGTCTGTCAGGTGCAAAATGATCGTATTAATCATGCCCGACGTTCCTCGGGCTGAATTCGTTCGCGGGACTCTCTCGCGGCCCCCGAGCCCCGCTTGTTTTCCTCGCGTGTGTGTCTGTTTCCGCGGCGGATATTGATAGGAACGGACGTGATTCGACTAGACGCCCCCGCCCACTAGAACGCATTATTACAATCTCATTTAAATTACAACATTGCTACCGGCGCCAATTCGACAGGACCGAACGTGACTCGACTTGACGGAAGTAAAATGAATGGCTGACGACACCTCGTGGCGTTCGACCCCAAGCCATTCTCTTGCTTTAAATAAAGACCCCGTCGCGGAATTATTCCTTCCTTTTGTTATACCCGAGTCGTACTTTTTATTATCAGCATTGAACGTCTCTTCTTTTTCCCACGTTAAGCTAATCGAATCTCTCTTTTTTTTTGTTACAGGTAAATGAACACTGCTTTTTACGCTGCCTTTTTAGCCGTCCGAGCGCGGTGGCAAAGTTCACCGGTAAGTTGGAACAAACTTTTCTAATCGAAAAAGCTACGTGCCGCGCGCCGCCGGTAAAATAACTGGATGTATGAAGCTCGTCCGGAGCTGATACAATTTTTTAGCCTCTCTCCCGCTTAGTCCATCGACTTTGCTCGTAAATTTTAACAGACTGCCGCGAATGCATTCGTTTTAGCCGCTTTCCTGCCCCGGCCTTCCCTCTCTCTCTCTCTCTCTCGCTCTCCCAACAAGTGCCTTTAATCAACGAGGAAGAGGGCCATTTAGCTCTCTCGCGTTTTTACACCCGCCGTCGTCGTGCCGTTTTAATTAGCTCTATTTCAGGCGGCACTACAAAACACCTCTTTAATGAATTAAAATGGCTTTTTACGCCGCTGGGATAAGCGAATTTTTTCAGCATCAAAAACGCCTTGCAAAATTAGCTGCTTCAAGACGCCGGTAATTTCTCGTCGCGCCGAGAGCCCCCCCGGCTTAATTTTAATACACAAATTCGTGTCGCCAAGCTCCGGACTTAGTCTTCTAAAATCAGCGACGTAACGAGAAGTGCCGCGCGGCGCTCCGATTTGACAAATACAAATGTAACCGATTTCGGGGAAGAAATTACGGACGTCAGCCTCAATGCGGGAATTAATCCGATCGAGCTCGAGCTAAGCAGTTTTGACATTCCCATCCAGCGAGAGATGCCCCGCCGATCTCGGGGACGCGAATTTCCTCCTCCTGCGATCAGAAATAAACGGCCCACATCCGAAATATCTCCATTAAATCAGCCCCCGTCTCTCCCGCGGCCAAACACACTCTCGGCATTACACCGCTCAGCTTTGCTTTTATTTATTTTTTTCTTCCCCTCCTCCGCCGAGAAAGGTATATCCCTCATCCGGGGGGAGGGGGGCTCAGGTCCGGCTCGCGGTTAATTAAAGTGGACGCGAGAAAAATAGAAGGGTAGTCCGGGGGATTAAGCCCGCGCCGGGGGCAACGAAAGCAATTTCTTCGCGACAGTCGCGCGCGCGTGGGACTTCGGAATTCCGGGCGACGGGAACGCGCCGGGCCGATAAAGAACAGCTCTGCGCCGCGCGCGCGCTTCAGACCAGTCAGGGGCTACAACGCCACTTGGAACGCGTTCAAAAACGGCTTGATGGAACCAGGCAGCTGAGCTCTCTCTCTCTCTCTCTCTCCGCTTTTCCCGCGAATCGACTCATTGTAGATACGTCAGACCGCCACGGCTGACAGCTCCGCCGACGAGGCGCTGAAAAAAAAAGCGAGGGCGGCGGCGGCGGCGGGCTTCTCTCCCCGGGAACGCTATTTTAAAATATCCCCCTGGGAGGAGGGGACGAGTTGTGCAGGACGATTGGATTCGACTTGGCGCGCCGCTGCAAGGCGCTTAAGAGTGAATTCGTGTACAATTGTTTTTTTGCGCCTCAGCCGCCCGGGTAAACAAGCGTTAAATTTGAATATCAAAGCAGGAAACTCGCGCGCGTAAAAGAGCATTTTATCGCGCGGATGTTACGTTATTAAAAAGGCCGCCGTTCGTAAAGTCTTGTCCACGTCCCAGCAAGTCTACTTTGTCTTTGAAATCGTAATTTATTTACCCTGCGAAATCTAAATTTTCTAAACTACTCTGTCAATGGCTCCAGCCATCCCCGGGACAAACAAATATACCAAAACCAGCAACAGTCGCACGCAAATAGCAATCAGTCAGGCCGAGTAGCGCGATCCTCGCGGGAGTACAGCAGCGCCATTAATGCCGGCTAGCCCGCGCGCGGTGGAGGCGGAGAGAGAGAGAGAGAGAGAGAAAAAGGCAGTAAAACGGGCGCAGAGAGAGCCGGTCGGGCGCGCGAAACCGCGCGTGAGTCAACGCGGCGCGCTTGCTTGCGCATGACTCACAATGCAATTTGCCAATTAGCGAGCTCCGGCAATAATCAGATAGACCCCCCCGCCGATCGATATCCCGCCGTCCCTTCCGATATATATATGTATATCCCTCAGTCCATTGCTTTTCCAGAAAGCGCGCGTCGCCCTCCCCGAACGAGCAGCAAGTCGCGGCGGCGGCGGGGTTATATGGCCCGAAAAATATAAAGGGGGGCTTTCGAGGAACGGGCGGCAGAGGCAGGGTTAGAGTCGTAACGTCGGGGGGGAATGACAGGCAGATCGGACAGCGCGGGAGACGCGCGCTCGCCTATGAATTTCCGCGTGTGGGCCTTTATGGCGAGCGCGCGGGGCTGAGTCAACCTTGCTTAAGGCCTGTCAAGCCCTCGGAGAAGAGCGAGCCTGAGCGTTTAAGCGCTTTAGTGTTAACGCGCCGCTTTGCTTCCAAAGCCCGAGAGTGCCTAATGTTGTAAATGCCCGCTGCTTTTTAATTGCGAATAATGGCTGCCGAGTCGCATTTAATGCGAACGAAGAACTTTGCTTTTTACCATTCAATTTTGCAGAGTGAATAAAAAAAATGATCCCTCTTATCCCCGCGGCTCTTCGTCGTCTGACTTTTCTGCCATTCGGCGTCGTTTGCTTTTTTTTTCTTATAACATTTCACTCTCCCTATCAGAGCATAATAATTATCCGCAAAGCCGAGAGCGTCGATTTAGATCTCATTCCGACGAGTCGCGCGCGGCGGCCCGCTCGATAATCCGGCCTTTAAACTTCCCGAGAGAAGAATCCCAAGGAATAAGGTGATAAGGAGCCCCCGAGCTTTGACGATAAGACCGTTCCCCGGCCGGTCCGAGCAATTCCCGGAATCCCGGAGCTTCGCCGAATCGCGAGAAACGCTGATTTGCTTAATTGCTTTTTAAAACACGAGCCGAGAGGCAGCGATTAACTTATTATCGTCCCTCTTCCCGGGAAGTCATTCGATCTCGATGGAGTCTCGGGCCCTCGGCACTTATCAATAAACGCGCTGACTCGCGGCAGTCTCCGTAAGCATGCGACTTTATTAAATGTAACTGGTTTAATTAGCAATGCGGAGCGGATGATCGCTCCGCTTCGTTTTCATGACGGCGGGCCGAGCGAAAATAATTAATTCGCATTAAAGCTGCATTCGAGGCGCGGCGCGATGAATAATCATAATGCACACGTAGACGGTAAACAGGGAGAGAGGCAAGGAGCCGCGGGTATAAAAAGAATCCGGCTATTAAGAGTGATAATGCAATACAAATCTCATGATTTATGGATTGTTTGTACAGCTTAAAAAGCTCCCGCGGCTCTTCAAGTGCGAAGTGAAGCTCCGCGCCGCGGCGAAGGAGGAGAGAGAGAGAGAGAGAGACAGAGAAAAAAGCCCGCGGAGGAAGGGCAAAAAGAGAGAGAGAGAGAGAATCCAGAGCCCCCCGAGATATTCACTTAATGAATCCGAAAAAGCCCAATCTCATCGCGAACGAATGCGGCGCAATTATTAATAAAGAAGAGTGGCGTCGGCGGTCTGGGAGAGGGGCAAGAGCGGGAGATAATTCGCGCGAGTTCGGAAGTTGCGAGGAGAAACGGAGAAGGAAAAAGCGAGTAAGCGACGGACGAGCCGGGCGATTTCCGCAGACGGACGACGGAAAGTTATGCGAGAGAGAGCAGGTAACTTTTGATCTGAGAAGTGCTGGCAGGTTGGCAGGGGATAGCGAGGCGGCGGCGGCGGCAGCAGCAGCAGCAGCAGCAGCAGCAACGGCAGCCGCTCGGAGTTGAATGGCGAAGTGCCTCGAGGGCTGTCGGATGCATTTTTCATGTCTCGCTCTGCCCCGCCGAATATAGATATATAAGCCGCCGAGGTGGAGGGAGAAGCGTATCGGACCAGCGGTCGCTCTCTCTCTCGCTCTCTCTCGCATTTTATACATAAACGCCTACATAGACGCAGCTCTCTCCCTCGTGACGGACTGTATTCAAACGACGTAATTTCGTCCTTATGCCCGAACTTTCGCCCGAACGATCCATCCTTCGGATATGCGCGCGGCGAGAGAGTCCTTTTGTCTCTCTCTCTCTCTCTCTCTCTCGCTCCTTCGATCCCAAAGCCGGAGAGCTCAGCCGGAGCGAGAGGAATTTATTATTCCTGATAAGTTTTCGCGGCGAGGCGAGGAGAGATTTGCGCCTAATCTTTTTCGCGAGTTTCGGGACGGCTCTTCAAAGTGTCCTTAATGCATGCATGCATGAGCGCGGCAGCCGCTATTGCTACTCCACTTTATAAAGCAACGTCGGGGAGGGTGGGGAAGAGAGGATCGAAGTCGATTCGAGAGCTGACGAAACTCGAGTGCGGGTGGTGGTAAGCTGACTGCAGCCGCGCGGTGAAATGCGGGCGCTTTTTTATGCGGAAGTGCGCAGGGAGTTATTGGGAAGAGAAATATTCGTTTTGTGCGTAACTCGGAGCGCGGCGGTACGAATGTGTTTACTCGATTGAAGTTAAGAGCAGTTTTAAGGAAAGAATACTCGAGCCGGAATTTTGACGCGCGCCGCGCAGCTATTGCTTTCAGCGGCGGCGACGCGGTTCAATTGAATTTATCGAAATTATATGAAATTAAATATTTATTCGATAAAATTAAACAACGTCGATAATTATTTAGTTTGATTGAATTAACGTCGTGACCGAGGCAATACGTTTAAATGTTAATGAAACGCCAATAACACCAATTGCAAAGTAATTTATAGCTCTCAATGATTAATATTAATTATAACTCGTTCAACAATCGATTGACTAAACGAAAAGCGAATATCGGAAATCCGGAACAAAATAGAGACGCAGCTACATTCCGCGCGACAACCAAGATACAAAGCTCGCTCGGATAAAGGAGTCAAGCCCCACGAGCGAATACCCATCTCTCGAATCCAGACAACACTGCAGTCAAGACACGCCAATGACTGAATTAAGGATTAGCGGCTTGTAATTCCGCGATGCAGAAGTTTGTTCGGGTAGCGCGGCTTTGCGCCCGACGCAACTTTCCGCGAGTCTGGCTCGAGAGTCATTCATCGCGGATTACGCGAACCGCCGCGGATTCTTACCTATACACCCATCCCCCAATTTGCGACAAAGTGGAAAAGTTGCGCGTTTATATCGGATCGAGTGCGTCGCCGAGTGATTCCGTCTGTCTAATTAGTTAAATGTAACCGGTCAGCGCGTCCATCAATCACGCGCGGACGAGCCGGGGGCCGCTTTCGTGCACATCTAATATCGACGGGAATCAATTACCATAAAAGCCACTCGGAAAACCAAACGGGCCGCCGCGTCCGCCGCTGCGTAAAAAGCGCAAATACATAAGTGCATATTCGAGAGAGAGAGCAAACAGCATTC
This sequence comes from Ormyrus pomaceus, assembly GCA_900474385.1. NCBI lineage: Eukaryota > Metazoa > Arthropoda > Insecta > Hymenoptera > Ormyridae > Ormyrus > Ormyrus pomaceus. The sequence continues at coordinate 26,436 of UCOM01000972.1, forward strand.
CGGCCGCGGCGATCAGTCACCGGCGGCGTCGCTCGCAATCCATTACCCAAAAATTAATGACAGTATCCTCTAATGGAATTCACCCCAAGGATCCCTGCGCCGCTGGAAAAACAGGCAGAGTCTCGAGGCAGCTCGCTCCCCGGCTTCGCCAAGCGTTATACGGCTTTAACGGATTTCTCGTAATATCGAGTGATGCCCGGCTGTCAGGGCTGCGGAGAGAGTTTGCCGAAGGAGGGCAGGAAAAAAGGGAAGAAAATCAGAGGGTCGTCCCGCCGCGGCGAGAGAGAGAAAAACGAGAAAACGAGCTCTCCCGAAAGATGCAGCCCTGCTTGAGCTTTCGAGGCACGCCCGCGAGGACTCTCTCATCTTAACCTTTGCCTCGTCCGCGTTTTTTAACGCAAAATCTTCCTCTCCGCCGCCGCGCGGCGTCGGGCCGCGCCTCCCCCCTCCCGGGGGAGAGGGTCGGAAACGACAACACGGCCCTTTTCCAGCAGCAGCGGCAGCAGCCGCCCGCTGCGAATACAAATCGAATTGGCCGGTCAGGGAAATTTTCGACTGCTGATCGACGAGAGGGGGGGGCTCTGACGGATTTCACGCGCAGACTACGTGACCTCTGCGTTGCGCGCAACGTTTGCCGCAAACGGCCTCGCCTCGATAAAATCATTCGCTTCGGACTCGCCCTCGGCCCGTTTATTTTCCTCGATTTGGGGCTGCTACGCGGGAAAAAGTTACTTTATACGTGCGTTTTGCCGGCACTTTGTTGGCCTTGTTTTTTTTTCAAGTCTCCTCTCTTTGTTCGGAGGGTATATAGTTTCGGTAATCAAGGAGGCTTTTTGCTTCTTCATTTCTCTTGTTTATTTTTGCCGGGATCGGTCGATTTGGCTGATTCGAGCGAGCCGCAGTTTCGAATAAAAACGAGGGCTTTAAAAGCTTGAATTTGACAGGATTTAAATTGAATTGTGTTGCCAAAAATTAAAAACGGTTAACTCTCGCGCGCAGTGTAAATCTCCCCGTTCGACCTCTCGTCAAACTGAAGCTTTGCGAGCTCTCTTCGTACTTCGCAAATTTGAGTAACTCATGAAAGTTTAAATTGGCAATTATGAACAAAATAAAGTGCAATCACCGATGAAATTTCTCGCGGGGGTATTATCCTGCGCGAGAAAATGCGCGTAATTGAAAGCAATTTAAAAAATCTTTTTTTCAATAAATCACGCGAGCCGCGCAATCCCGTTCTGCTCTTTCGAAAATCCCAATCAAACGGCGGAAGCCGACGGTGATTACGGTCTAAATTTTAATTGTGTACTTGTGTACCTGTTTTCCCACGCTCCGGGTGTGTTTTACCCGAACACCAACGTTAAACCGGCCGATAAATCGGCGCGCGCCCAACTCGGTACGAACTAATAGGCTCGGCGTGTTCGAGCGTCGCGCCTCGCGAAAAAAGGACGAAATAAAAAATCGGAGAGGGAGGAAGAAAGAAAAATCGAGGCGCACCATCGCCTCATTGCCGATGCGCCTCGCGCGGCTTTCTATCTATGTTAATCACCGGCGGGGCCAAAGTAAATCACGATCATTTCGCGCAGGTGCCTCGGAGACCGGCGAGAGCGCCGGCAATGATATAGCTCAGCCCGAGAGCGCGGATCTGCCCCGCTGGGATACCGGCTTCCCCCGTAATTAATTACGCTATTATTCGGGGGCGAGGGGAGCGAGCGACTGGGCTGCGAGGCCTCTTAAGAGATAATAAAAAGCGTGCTTTTTGCTTCGATGCAGATTGCAAGCCGGGGAGTTTCTTCGGCTCTTCGCTCTCCGGGATTCGAGAGAGCTTCGCATTAGTCTGTTTGTCGAGGAATTAAAAAACCAGTTGCGGCCTGAAAATTTTCCAGAGCGAAAAAGTCCCGGATCGGGCGGAGAGACGGCCAGTAGCGTTGAATTTTTTTAATCGTGCCTGCTGAATCCGTAGAAAATTCGGTAAAACTCTTTTAGCGCATTGTGCACATAGTTTTCAATCTCTTAAACCGGCCGGAAACAAAATACTCGCACTCCGCGGAGATTGAAAAATAACACGCGCGCGGCCGGTTCTCGTTTCAGTTTTTCGCTCGTCCGGACGACGATTCCCTCCAGGCGGGAGTGAAAAGAGCGCGGTCTCTCTTCTTCCCGCTTCTCTTCCATTCTGATCCGGGACTCGTTTTCCCGCTGGCGCCACCTTCCGCGCGCGCGTCTATTCCCGCCCGCGAAAAGCTGCTTCGCGCGAAAGAGAAAGAAACAAGGGGGTGGACGGGGAAGCGATGACATTGCTAAATTAGCAATGAAACTCGTTTACGGCGTCGTAATATTCCTGGCGACGTTCGCGGTTGTTAACGCGACGGCGCATTGATTGCACTAATTTGCAAGTGTGATTCTCCGCTCTCTCTCTGTGTCTCTCTCGCAGTGTCGTTCAATAAAGCGCTACGAGGGAACGAGCGAGGAGTCGGGGTTTATTTTTAGGCGACTAGCGGAATGTTTATATTCCCGGGGCCAGAGAGAGCGCGTTTATTAGGGCGGGGAGAGAATAATCATCATTTCGCAATCATTCGCGCCGAATTTATGATTTAATTATGCGCTTTGTTTGCGTCGGGGGAGTAGAAGCTGCGAATTCACAATGCAAAGTATAGATGTGTGTTTTATTCGCGGGTGAATGGGCGGCTGCTATTATTATGGAAAGATGCAGAGCATCAAACCGACGCTTTAATGCGATCGTTCTGCGCTATTAAGTACATATTATTTAAACTATTTTTGACTCGGCGCTATTCCCCAAATTTACGATTCCCCATTAATTTTCCCGAGTTACGAAACCTCGGACAAATATCGATAATATTCTTACACAATGCTGATTAATAAAATAACCGAGCACTCGAGCTGTATATACGTACCCCGTACACGTTATCGCCGAGTAAAATACCAATTAGTATCGATAAAAATGATTTTCTCCATAAAAATCGAACTCCGCCCCGGCGAGCCGTACATAAAAACGTAGCGCCCAGGAACAATCGAACGTTATTGCGCTTTAGCGTCTATCAGCAACGTCGACACTCTCGGCGTAACGAGATCCTTTTATTATCTTCCCGTCCAATACTGCGCCGGGAAACAAGTCACGAGAGAGAAAGAAAGAAAGGCAGGAAGGAAGGAAGGAACGAAAGAAAGAACGGACGCGCGTCTCGCTCCGGAGAAATAGCCGCCCGCCGTCTCCTCCTCTCTCTCTCCCTCTGCAGGTGAACGTGGTGGCGCACACCGTCGTCCATCCTCCGACCGACGAAGGAGGAGAAGAAGAAGGAACACACAACACGGGCCGCGACTCCACCCACGCACCCACCCGTCGGACTCTCCTCGTATCCCCCCGCCGGCCTTAATTATCCGCCGGCTCGTAAGAATTCCCTTCGGTAGGCCATCTTCGATCCCCCGCACGTAATTCCAGCGGAATGAGTCGCGGCGCGTTTTCCCGCGGGCCCCAGATGCGCCGGGACGCACCTCTCATACGTGAAAGCCCTGATTTTTCCCCCGACCCAGCTGCCGCCGCCGCCGCCGCCGCCGCCGCTGCTGAGTCCGCAGCGGATCCTTTCCGTTTCCGGTCAGGTAATCAGCGAGGGATACGGATAAACAGCGCCCGAGAAAGGGTTGCTTATGCGCGTGTAGGTAGAAATCTCGGCTGTAATTTACGGGGGGGGGAAATTGGCTGCTATTCCAGCCTGAAATATTTTCGAGCTTTTTTCGGGGCTTACTCGGAGAGGGGAGCCGACGCTGCCCGCTAACCATCCTCATGACGATTGGCATTTCAGTTGGAATTGGAAAGCAGAGACGACGCCGGGCGAAACATAAAGAGCGGGGGGCTGCGAGGGGGGAGGGGGGGGAAGGAGCGAAGGAAGAGAGAGGAGGAATCGAAGGAGCGCTCGCCTCTTGGCATTTCTGATAGGGCCAGCGAGGCGCGTCATGAATCTTTCATCGCTCGACGCTGCGATCCTAGCGAAATTTCCCGAGGAGAAAGACGAATGTCCGCGATTATCTGTCAACGAAATGGCCTTTCCTCTCTCTCTCTCATTTTCTCTCGTCGCCAAAGGCAGATATATACGTATATATGTGTATGATACGCGCGCCGATAATGAGGCCAAATGCATCGTACCCAACTTTTTCTTCCGTCCTTCTCGCAGACTCCCGTCTCGATTTCGATAATTTGAAAAAATTCTTCATCCCATGGATTTGCGCGAGCAAATAAGGATCGTTATTCACGGCGATGGAGTCGGGACTTTTCTTTCGAAATTGAAACGGCAAACTGATAGTCCTCGTAGATCAGGCTACGGATAAGTAACCGGATTCGTTAACTTTGGAAAATTTGCATTTCGATCGCAGCGATGAAATGTATTAATAGGAAAACTGCTTCGCGAAATCGTAGATGGTTTCCCGAAGCATTAAAATTTCAATTAAAACTGTTTGGCGTAATCGAATATTCAGTGTTTATTAAATACACCAACTACCGCCGGTCTATAAATTTACTTCCCAAGTACAAATGAAGCTGTTCGTATCCACGTAGAAGGCCATTTTCCTATTATTCGACATTCTTCGCGGGAAATCCGAAAGAAACGGCGGCTGGCGAGCCCCTAAATCAGAGCGACTGTATCAAGCCGAAGGAGCAGGAGGAGGTCGGCGTCTCGCCATTGACTGGTCGCTCCAGCGATCGCTCAGTTAGTTATCCCAGCGAAAAAGGCGCTTAGGCCCGGATACAATGGCCCGGGCTCGGGGCGCATATCCTAAAGGCGACATTCAGAGCCCGAGCTAGCCTCTCCTCCCTGAGTTATAACACATTATCGTGGCTGTCCATCGCAGGATCGATCCCCCATAACGGGGCCTCCCCCTCGCGCATAGACAATGCACAATCAGGCATAGCGGCGGCTCGGCCACTCAATGCTCTCTCTCTCTCTCTCCCTCTCGCCACGCTCGTGAGCGCAAACACAGACGGCCTCCGCGCGCGCCGATCAATTCTCGCCGCGGCTAATCGCGTCATCTTGGGAAAGCCCTCGCTCCCTCCTCCCGCCGCCGCCTCCTCCTCGCGTCTGCAAGATTGTCACCTGTCGCTCAGCCGCGCGAGCGCTGCTCTGCATTACGCGCAAATAGGCAGGAGCGCGGCGGCGCAGGCAACTCTATATCCAGGAGAAACGATAATACCCCGGCCTGGGAGGAGGAGAGCGGGAGGATATCCCTCGCCGATGTGCTTACCACTGCCGCCGCCGACTCCCTCGCTGGAATCGGATTCGAATTCGCAAGGGGACCCCCGGAGGAGGACGGCTACTCCTCTCTCTCTCTCTCTGTATATCTGTCTCCGAGAGGCAGAGAGCGGCCCCAGGGCTCATCGTTCATTCATGGGGCATTTACTCGCTCTACTCCCGCAAAGCCGACCTCGCCTCTCTCTTCTTCGCCGAGAGAGAGAGAGGGGGGGGGGATCATTCTCTCTACATCATTCTCGTGTCCCGCGAAATGGATCGGGATCAGGCTCTGGGCCCCGGATGTAATATTCTTCCGCGGGAGCCGCCGAGTGCAAGTGACCTACGGGGATGCTTTTCTCTCTCTCTCTCGGCTATATGGAGATTTTCGGAGCCGCGCGCTCACGTGCCGTCGGGGCCCCGGAACGAATGGCCGGGGATCAGGAACAGTCGGGGGGAGAGAGAAATTACGCGGACGTGAGGCTCCGCGGATCGCGGCGAAACGATGACAAATACACATCGGCCGCCGGGATTGTGAATGGTGGAGCCAGATTCTTGCATCAACGACTGCTCTCTCTCTCTCTCCCTGATAAATGCCTTATACACCGCCGCTCGGACTTTATTTTTTCAACTTACGGAGATTCGCTTTTTCGCCTTTACGTGAGAATAATTTCTCTTGGTTTTCGCGGAGGAGGAAGAGAGCCTCTGCTGCCGCTGCCGCTTCTGCTGCTGCTGCTGCTCGGGGGAGATTCGGGGAGCAGAAGAGAGTAACTGGGGTCGGAGAGAAGATAAATTTTAGTTACGACGCGTGCGCTGAGAGCAGGCAAGCGAGAGACCGGCAACATAGAGAATAATTAGACACTAACGGTCTAATGTCGTAATTTATATAGCGAATAAATAATGAAATGCGACTTCTGTAAATATGAAAATATAAGTTTATGATTTAGTGTAAAACGCTCCGCGTGTTTTCAGGCGTTACACCGTCGACCTTTTATAGTTTTCTTTATTATGGCGGCTTTAAATTTATTAGAATTTAAAACCTCTATTTTATGCCGGCGTTCCGAGAAAAAAAAAATATTTAAACCCAAAGTCAAAGATAAGGAGCCAATTACCGTAATTTCAGCGAATTTTGCACGGCGATAAAGCCGAGAAAAATTAATAGCCGCGAGCTAAAGGGAACCAGAAAAAGCCGGTCTCTCTGTGCTTTAACTCACGAATCCAGACAGGAGATATCCGCGACGCGGCGCTTAATAAGAGCGTCGATTCGGCAACAAAGTCAACGCAATTGGCAATAGACTATTCGTAATGGCGGCAGGCTTAATATCGGCAGCGATCGAAGGCGCATCAATCGGGCCATTCCGTCGGGGGGCATTATAGGTGTTATTAGCAGCGCTCTCTTGCACTGTAATTTCGTTTAATGCCCTGGTAGTACCGGGAGGAGAGCGGCAGGTGACGCGTGCGCATAATCGCGCGCGAGAGAGAGAGAGAGAGAGAGAGAGAGACAGACTGCTCGCAGACGAGAAACTGCCGCTTGTAATCGCGATACGCGCAGGAAGACGGGGGAAAGCTGCAGCAGTTGCACAATTAAATCACACCGCTCCACCGGCGGCGGCGGTGGTGCTTGTTCTTACTGTCTCGGAATGAATGGCGCTCGTCTGGCGGTTACACGCAGTTTACGGCGCGACTCGCCGATATCCGTCTTGTCTTTGTTGACTCGCAGCCCCGAACTTCCTTAACTAAACGGACCGCTCAGCGTCGAGTTAACTCGCACTTAAATCACTGAGAGAGAGAGTCGACCTTCTGCTTCTCGTACTTTTTTCCCGGCGAGCTTGCGGCTTGAGGGAAGCGACGGATTGTATTTACGCGCGGCGTGTAAAACTTCCCCGAGAGTCGTAGCTCGCCGCCGAAGAAAAACCGCGAAATTAGATTAAGCAATGAGATATGTACGAGCGCCGCCGCCGCTTGACGCACTTGCCGGTAATCGCCGCCTTTGCAAATTAAAGCGCCACCGGTTGGAATGACCGACAAAGCGCTGCGCCGCTGTAATCCTCGAGCTTTTTACTTTGTGCCGACTTGGAAGCTCAACTTTTAACAGGATTTTCGAATGATATTTTAATGAAATTCGCGTGCTCGGCTATACATTTTTTGAGTTAACTCACGGCCAGGAAAAATTAAACGATTTTTCCGCGCGACTTGATTAAAACATTACGAGGCGTTACGTAACCGTGAATACAGAGAGCGAGAATAGAAAAAGCGAATATTTAGAAGAAGCCGTCGCGAAGTTCGCAAAAACGGGGAGAGAGAGAGAAATCCCGGTCCGCGTGTAATATGAAGAAATTAACTGCCTTAGATAACAATAAAAAGTTTTTACGCGCATAGAGAGCGAACAGTAGTCCAAGTTTATGGGAAGCAATTTTATTGGCAATCCCGGCGAACCGTATGCCCCCCCTCCTCTCCCCCCGATCCTCCTCTCTTCACGGTACATTAAGAGCGCGAGTTTCTCCCGGCGCCCGCGCTACTCGGATACCCGGCGCGCGCTCGGAAATCGAAAATTACCTCTCGCGAATTCGGAAATGAGACGACGTCGTGTATAAGGATTCGCCGGTTAAAGCCGCTGCGTGCTCTGTCGCGACGCGCGCCGCGCCGATCGATGATCGCGTTCCTGCGAGTTTAAATAAAATTACCGAGAGGGAGGGGGGTAACGAACGGCCGGAGGAAGAATGAGAAGTTGCTAAATTCACCGGACCATTATGCAATTTCGTCCTCTCTGTCTTTCCTCGGGGGAAGGGATCGGGATGGGGGGGTTTTTTTTCTTCTTTCATCGAGGACGAATTGTTCGGGGGGGTAGGGAGCGAGTTTAATGTTGCGCCGAACTTTTTGACGAGCTTCGCACAGCGGGAGGGTCATAATTTTTAGAGCTTTGATTACGAACGATTCCGAGATTTTACAGCGAGAAATTCAGTCGCGGGCTTGCCGTCGGACTGCATCGCGCGCTCGCGACAAAAAGATTGGAATTCGTTTTTTCAAAAATGACGCAGAAGCCGATACTTCGAATTCCGGTGTGTCGAAAGCCGCGAGCTTTCCGCGGGGCTTTTCCCACCGCGGCTTTATCCCGCCCCGATAATCGCTTTGGCAACCTGTAAAATTCGAAATTTCCCCGCCATTATCCGTCGTCCGCAGGTCCGTTAAATTCTTTATCTCGGGATCGTAAACGTGTCAAGGGGATTAGTTTCTGAGAAAAATAATTATCGACCGCTCTCTCTCGTCCACGCGCCTTCCCCATTTTCGTCCTCCGGTAATTTTATCGCCGTCCGCGCGGCCGCGCTCACGGGGCCGGCTCGTTTCGTACACAGCGAGTCGGACCGGCCCAGCCATAAAAGTGTATGCGATGCAAATTATACCTTTGGCTTATATGCGTTCCGGGCACGTCGAGGCGGTGCAGCTCTCTCCCTTTCTCTCTGCGCGCGTGTAGGACAGTTGGATGTTTGCCCGGAGGCTAAGAAAAATTCCCCGTTCGTTCGCTTTTTAAAGTGCACGTCAAAGCTTTTTAGGGAACTTTGACCGAAAAAAAAAAAGAAAAAACGGAGCGAGAGCTTCGGCGTTCGCTTTCTTTTTGAGCCCTCTCCTTTTGGCCTCGGCTGCACTCTTGTATTTCGGTTTGGCTTTAAGATCGCGGGGCGCCTATGAAGTTTTCGAGGGAACGGAAAATCCTCGGGAAATATTGCGCTGAAACGCGAAAAGGGGGTGGCAAGGAATTTAATAAGATAAGTGTAGAGACAAGCGCGCGCTCGAACTTGTATTTCATTTATGCCGTCGGACGTGCCTCGGAATCGGCTCGCGTATCTGCACCTCTCCTCGAAATTCGCAAAAAAATCGATGGGTAGCACAGGTCATCTTAAAATGCATCTGAACGTTCGATCCACGAGCGGGGGGGGAGGGGATTTTTATTCCTCCGTAAAATCTTCCATTTCGCCCGACGCCCTTTGAATAATTTATCCGCCTTAGGAGCGCCGGCGGCGGCGGGGGCGATTTCTCAAAACTGAAAAATAATCCCGCCGGATTATTAAATAAGAAAAGGGGAATTGAAATATATTTCCCGAAAGTCACTTAGCCCGGGCAAATAATATAAATGACTTTCGACTACATTATCGCCGCGCGCGCGACATTTTCGCACGTTCGAAAGGGGGATCCGAGCGTCGAGGGCAGCAGGGGAAAGGCAAAGAAAAGTAACGCGCCGAGAAAAAAAGGATCGAGAGAAGACGCGCAGCTCGACTCGAGTCCTCATTTTTTCTCGCCCTCTAATGAGACTCGCTATTGGAATGGAGTGAAGAGCGAGAGAGAGAGAGAGAGCAAGGATCACGTGACACGATTTTACAATGCCGACCCTCGAGCGACCCTCCGAAGATCGGGTCATCGCTCTTCTCCTCCTCGTCGAGGCCCCCGCGCGCGCCGCTCCTCGTTTCCCCCCTTTCTATCCCTGAAGAAACTGCGTGCGCGCGAGTGCACGTGTATCCCGAAAGGGCCATCGGGCGCTTTGTTGTATGATTATTGCTTTAATGCAACGGCAGTCCAAAGTAAACTCGCGCGTCTATCCTCGAGGCCTCCCCCTCCCGCGGCTGCCGCCAACATCCCGGCCGATGGCTATCTATCTCTCTCGAGCTGCTTTCCACGCGCGCCCTTAGGATCCTAGACTGCCGCTGCCTCCGCTGCTACAAGCCTGGCTGTTTATATTGAACTTCAATATTAGTTTAGCGGCATGACGGCTTGCTTACTCGTAAGCGAGTCGTTTGCTCGGCAAGTTATAATTGAGAATTTTTTTTTTTTTCCGAGGACGCGCGTTTAGAGCGCTTTAATTGCGAAGGTTGAAAGATTCTGCTGAAATTCGTTTGGAGAAAAGTAGCTTTGAAAGGGCTATAAAGTTTCATTGTAGTTATTTACGATACGACAGAAAACTGAAGCAAAGAACGCGGATCCCCATAAATTTCAGTCGCGAAATCCGCGAGCCGGCAAGTTCGACGGATCCGCGAGAACACCCATTGTGCAAGGTCGCGCCGGGACACTGACCGTCGAAAGTCAAGAGTGGCTCTCGAGAGCGAGAGAGAGAGAGTCGAGAGGCTTTGTAAATGAAGTGTAAGAGCAAAATCTGATACTCGCCCCGGAGCTTGTCGTCGGGTTATATCCAGCTCTCGGGGCTTCAGCCGGCTGAAATCGGCCGGCTATCTGCCTCATCCATCGTCGAATTTCGAGACGCGCGCTGAAAGTTTCGCGGAAGTTTAGCGCTGTTATGGGTTCCTCCGTCTCTCCCCTCCTTCCCCCCGGCTAGCCATAAGGGCATCGGCACGGAGACGCGCATGCTTGCAAAGGGCGGGGGGAGGCGTAAATCGAGTGGGCGAACGTGCCTTCCCGCGATAGAGAGAGAGAACAAAAAGGCGGCGGAAGAAGTAGGCAAAATCGAGGGTGGAGCGAAAAAAAAGGAGAGTTTTCGGCGCCGGCAGAAGTAGCGGTTAAACTCTTTCGCCGATGCATTAACCGCACCCGCGGCGCGGCCTTTCTATCACTCTTTTCCTCTCTTCCGCGCCGCGCGGCGCGTTTCCTCTCCCGCCGCGAACTTTGAATCAGATTTTAATTAAACGGGATCGCGAAATGATTCCCGCGGATCGCCTTCCCTTCAAAACTACCGCCGCGCCGCGAGGAAACGGCCGCGGGCAATGGCCCGCAGAAAGTTTCGGCGTCTCGCTGGCCGAGATTTATCGTTTATATCTGGAAGACGAGCAAGTAGGAGGAAAGAGGAAAAAAGAGAGAGAGAGAGCCGAGGGAGAACAGGTGCGCCGCTCGAAATTAGTTCGAAATCTCGGACGACTCTCGATCCAGCTGGCTTGCCGCCGCTGCGGTATATCGCCTCTCTGCGTTGTCTTTTATTGCGTTGCGTCGGCACTTTCCCTCACTTTTTCCCCTCGGCTGCTTATTGCTTTGCGGCAAGAAACGTTATTTTCCCGTTTCAATTACACTCTTTCTAAAGGTTTGATCATTTATTTAAAGAACGGCTTCTACTGCTTTCTGTATCCCACGCCGCCGAGAACCTAAACAGCGATCGCCTCGAAGAACGATTGCGCAGAGGCAGGTCGATTTCCATATGATTAAACGGCTCGAGTCAGCTCGGTCGTTCGCGTCGACACACTGCGCGCTCTCGCCGGATTAATCCCTCCTCCTCGGGGCGCGTCCTCCGTTCGCGAAAAGCTTAATCCGGCAAATTGGAGCACGCCGCCGCTCCTCCTCCTAATTCAAGCGGTCGCGCGCCGTTTATTATATTTCCCGCGGCAAGAACTCTCGGATGCAGGGAGGGTGCAGGTTTACCGGTGCTCGGGAGAGAGAGAGAGAGAGAGGGGGGATTTAAATAATTAGCATAATGAGCTGGTGACGCTCGCGTGCGAGCGAGGGAGAGAGAGAGAGGAGCGGGGCTCGAATTTCAAAACCGGTGGTAGACGCGCGCGCGCCGGGAGGGACACGACGACGAAGGACGCGTCGGAGCAGCTAACCGCCACCCCTTAGCGAGTCCGGCTCGTGTTACTAATTTATTATTAGGCGTCGGGAGTTTATCCTCCCCTCGCGCGATATATATTCTTTGCGCTCTTAATAAACAAGCGCGCGTGCCGGCCGACGGCGTATATACGCCCTTATCAATTCTAATCTCGCGCCGAGTTCGATTCGTGGGTTATATCCCCCCGCCGCGTGTGTTTTTTTTTCAGCCGCGCGATGAAGCGGTCAAACTTTTTCTCGGCGACTGTCGGCGCCCTCTAATTACGGTGTGGCATGCACGGGTATACGCCATTTGCGGAATTAATAAATTTAACGGCTAATTGAAATTTTACACGTTCCCTTTTTTTGATATACGAGCAATCGTCGAATTTCGTCTGGGTCGCGCGAACGAAAAACTTTTTGTACGTAAAAATGGTCTGTTTTCTGTATTGATTTTTAAGCTACTATAAGCAGTTAGATTCGTTAAATAAATGCGCAGTAAATTTACAAATCAGGACGCCCTCCAGCAGTAACGAACGATCCGTTCTGCTTAAGCGACTGGCTCTCGTCCTTCGCGCGTCGTTTCTTGTCGGGCGTATGCTAAGTCGCGCTCTCCCCGTCGTCCTTCGGTGCGTTTTCACGAACGGAAATACACGCTAATTTCACTTTACATGAGTAAACCGTCGCCCGTTATTTATCTCGACGGCCGCCCGGCGCCTGATAAACGGCCCTTGCAATAAACACCTTTAGATCTCGGCGATGAATAAGTTTCTTGCTTCCGGCCCCCGAGACGCCGACGTGATTAGTTGGGGAGGGATATCGTATTAATTGAAATCGTTCCTGCGTATTTGGGTTATTTTTAAACGACTGCTTGGCGTGTTTTTTGCTGCTTATTTATTCTATCTAGAATAATAATTAAGCTTGTATTGTGTATTTTAAATTAGAAAACAACTAACGAATATTTTCATTTTTGTTTCAGGTGAGGATCAATTTATCCTACCGGTTCATATTGAATAGAGTGTGGGTAAGGCCTTTTAATATATACTTGCTGCGATCATGAATTTATGATCCATTATTTCGATGTCCTCTACGCGCTGCGTGCATTAAAATTACAAGCAACAACGAGCAATTAAGATACTAGAAATTGCCTTGCAAACACAATGGTGACGAATGAGCCGATTAATATTCCAGACATAAGTTTCATTTAGCCGGCCAGGGGGGCTTATTAAAATGCAACAGCGCCGACAGACATCGATAAAAGTAACGCGAAAACTCGGCGCGTGCAATCATCCTTAATTATTGATATTTAAAATTTAGATTCTCCCCCGCGGCGACAAGACAAAAAGCCTAATGCTCTTGCGCTTGATAACAAAAGAAAGTTCGCCCCGAGTCCTCCGAAAGACGTAAGAGCGAGGACTCAAAGTAGAGGAAAGGACAGCCGTAGAAAGAGGGGCCGGGGGGGAGGGGTTAATCGGGAAACTCGAGCCTGTCGCATCCTAAACACGTCCGGCGCCGTGTTTCGCCGGGGAGTTTCGCCAAGTACAGAAGAGAGAGAGGTATGGCGTGAGTAATAATAGTTTCGCGGCGCGCGGCAGCGGGAGCCAACAATGGCAGAGTTAATTAGTTCCCCTGTCATTCCTGGTGGGGGCAAGCTGCCATCGACTTAGAAGCTAAAAACTCCCGGAGACTATAAATCATTTTACCTTCCCACCTCCCCCCCCCCCTGCCGCGCGGCGCGGAAAAAAGTCGCGCGCGACTCTGCGCACGTGCCTGAGTTCTCGACTTTCGCTAAACTCCGCCCGGCGTTTCTTCCCTCGGCCGTTTCTTCTTTTCCGGCGCAGCGCGAAATAACAAGGCTCGTTTGCCATGCCGCGCGGCGGCGGCGGCTCTTTTTTTAACTTTTGCCGACGACGCGCGTTTCTTTTCCCCTCCCCCGCGCGCGGATTTATGACCGCGGCGTGTATCGCCCCCCGAGTTTTCCGAATAGGCGAGAAGTGTGTAATTGATTCGTCGAGTAGTTTTACGCGGAATAATTTTAACTAATGCCAGCTCTTAAGTCGAACTAATGCCGGAGAGCGGGAGTTTCTTACGCGGCGAGTTCGCCTCGCAGCGATGCGCGCTATAAATCAAATTCTTAATTACCGAAGTTCAGCGCTAGAAAATGATTTATAATCCCCCCAAGTTCGCCGCGCTCTCTCTCTCTCGCGAGGATGCCGCGAATATTTTCGGGGAGTGAAAAATTCAGTTCGTTCCGATTTTGAGAGTGAATTTCTCGCGCCGGGCTCGGAAATTCCGCGCCGGAACGGCGGAGGTAAACCCCGCCTAATGAGTTAACGCCTGAAAATTTAATATTTTCATTTAAAAAACGCCACGTATATTCCTAGTTTTTTTTTTTTTTTTTTTTTTTTCCCAAGAACAATCTTCTCAATCTCGCTCTGTCCAAACAAATATTTATCAAATGCCCTTCATAGCGCCTATCGGGCTTTCGACTTTTCTTCGCGCTAATTTATTCAGCCGAAATCCTCTCCGGCTGCCTTCGTTACCTCCTCTCGGCGTCCGGCGGTGTTCCCGATCCTTTTTTTTAATAAGCGTCGGCGGCGGCGATCCACGGCTCTTTGAGAATGGCTGGCTCGCGCCGCGCGCGCCCGCACGACGAGCAGTGAGAGAAAGAGAGTGTATGTGTTTACTCTTGGCGTAGAAAGCGAAAAGCCCTTGAGTTTAATAACGTCGCCCCGGTGTGCAACTATCTCGTGCACGCGGCGGCCCGAGAGCAGCTCGCAGCTCCTATATATTTCGCAAAGGCTCTCGCTCTCTCTCTCTCTCTCTCTCTCTCTCTCTCTCTCTGTCTCTCGTGCGCCGGCCGCGAGATTACGTGCGAATTGCTTGGCTGTGTGTGTTCGCGCGCGGGTCCTCGTCGCCGGCTCTGACGTGGCTGTGTACGGGGACATGTACATATTAAGAGGCGCTGCAGTGGCGTGGTGTGCGCGGGGGCACAGAGTGAGAGAGTGGGGCAGATAGCTTAGGCTGTTTTACGTCGGCGAGGGGGCATAAATGTTGGGGTATCTCTTATGGAGCTGCGAGAGAGAGAGAGAGAGAGAGAGAGAGAGAGAGCGTGTTATGTGCCTGACATTTAAATATCGTCGAGGGGCCAGGACAGCACTTGGGGGCTCGCGCTGCACACAGATACGCTCTCTCTCTCTCTCTCGGTGCTATCGATTGCAGATAGGGCGGCATTATCATCCGTCTCTCTCTCGGCCATTGCGTCTTTCCTTCTCTCCTCGGGGCTATTTGCTTTCAGCGGGATTATCTTATCATTCGGGCCGTGGCTCTTCTTGTCTCGTGCCCTTATACGCGCAGTCGCGTGATCCGCGATGAGAAAAGGCGGCGGCGGGCATAGAAAAGTATTTACTGGCACAGACGGCGGTTCCCATTGTCGGGGGGGCTCCTAATGTGCTCTCGAGGACGTTAGATAGCTGCTAGGATTTCGGAGAGAGCGAGCGAGCGGCCCTTTGAAACATTGTATTTCCATTTTCCGCTGTTTCGGGCCGAAAGTTATTGCCCGCCCCCCTCTCTCCGCGTCCTCTCGCCCGCCGGAATTTATATTTGCGCGTCCGCGCGGAGAGAGAGAGAGCGAGCTTTCTCTATTATGTATGTCCCACGGCCTGAAAAGTTGAAAGAACAATATTAAGGCGCTTTATTTACGGCCGCGGCGAGCGGCTCTCTCGGCCTGCATGACTTATTTTTAAGGAGAAAATAGGAAATAAGAGACAATTGCCCAGACAGCGCTTAAATTTAGCTGCTGGATAGGCTTATTGCCTCCCTTTCTCTCCTATATTACGCTTTTATAGCCAAAGAGAAAGTCATTTAGTAAAATTGAGTGTTCGTATAGCGAAAAATCTCGCGACAAAGTGGCCATTTTTTTCGAAACGAGCCGCCAGCTCCCAGCAGCCCCGCTTACGCTCGCGAATAAAATCCCCGACGCGAAAAAGAGGCGACAGGGGCCCCCGCGTAAAAAATTGACGAAGAAATTCAATGTTGATTGAGTATTGAGGGGAAAAAAAGCAACGCGCAAATAGGAATACGTCGCCGACGTGAATCGCGAATGCAACAGCTCGCCGAGAGGCGCTTCGACACTATAGGAGACGACATGCCGCTCACGCGCACCCCGGGCGAAAAGCAATTTTTCAAAGCCGCCGCGTAATGCCTCGGCTCGTTGCAGCGATCGCGCGCACGAATTTCGGATGGGCACGTGCGCCGCGCGGAGAGCGCTCTCCGACTCCTCGGAAGAAGCAGAGAGAGAGAGAGAAGAGAGTTTACGCGGCGCGCCGATAAAACAACCGCGCAATATATCCGCAGTATTTCTGGAGCGACGACTCTCACGTGCCGCGCGCCACACCGCACCGCCGCGCCGGCAGCCGGGCGAGCGATATCGGGGCCGCGATATGACCTGTAACGCTCGGAGGTAACGACTGCGAGCGACGCTTTAACTCGACGACGAAAGTGATTGTTAATTAAAGCCGGCTGATATCGTTGCGAGCTTTTACGACTGCCGTTCGGCGACTTGTGCGCGCGAGGACGAGCAAAGATTCAATGTACCTGCCCTTCTTGAGTTATTAAATCCGCAGCACTCGTTGCGCTGCGTCTCCGGGTTTATAGCTTGAGAGACTCTGTTTTAACTCGTCGATATGTCGGCATTGATTTTCGCGGAATAATGATCGCATCTCTTGGATTTTAAACTGTTATTTGTAATCGGGGATTTCTGATAAACCCAACTTATTTAAACGAAAGATAATAGACTGTTAAATGTCAGCGCTCGTTAGGCCGGCGGATGACTGTTAAGCATATCGGACTTCGCAGCGAGTCGCGCCTAGTCCTCCCGAAAAGGAAGAAGTACACGGCGAACTCGCTTATAAATCCGGGCGCTTATACTCGACGGTAACGACGCAGACACGCTCGCTCGCCGTCGAGGCTTAAGGACCGCCGCCGGTGCAAAGCAGCGCGACGACGACGACGGGCCATTGTACCCCGCGTATTAGGGATGCTCGCCTACGAGGATTGAAGGCACACGCGACTGGTACCGTACCAGCTGCTTTTCGAGGGGCGCATGAACTTTCCCTCTTCCCCTCCCTCTCTCTCTCTCTCTCTCTCTTCCGCGAAGGTTATGTGCGAGTAAACTGCTAACTCGGGCGAGCAGAACAAACAGCAATTCCGCGAACGCGAATCAAAGCCGAAACTCGCCGCTGCGCGCCAATCAACTCCTTCACCCTTTTCCGAGAGACCGGCTGATATTCCGCTTATTGCCAATTTTTTTTTTTCTTTTCTTTTCGAGCTGCAAACTCGCGCGGCGTATACACCCGAGACTCTCCCGTAACGCGGGGCGATGTAAAATGTAAAATGGCTCGCGAAAGCGTTTCTTCGAGGCTGAAAATCTCTCTGCCGGCGAAACTTCCCTTTCGAGGCGCGACTCGGAACTTTTTCTTTTTTATTACGGCCAATAAAAAATCATAAATATAATGCGCCGAAGGGAAACACCGAGGCCGAGATTTATTAATACAATCTCCGAAGGACATTAAGTGCACACCCTTCGGAGTAGTGTGCCGTTCGCGTATGATTCAGCGGGATAGATGACTCACCTTATCAAAATAAAGGCTCGTACGTCGCCGACGGAGGGAGGGAGAGAGAGAGAGAGAGAGAGAGAGAGAGAGAAGGCAGGAAAGCCTAGGAGGCGGAGGAAATGGGAAAAATTGCGGAAGACTGTAAATAACGCGTCGGCTGGATCGGACGAGGCTCCTCCTTCCTTCCTCCTTTCCCGTTGTTCCTCCGCGCTCTCAATGTCCCCGTTTCCCGGGGCGCGCGACCCCCATGGGATCGTTGCATACCGCTTTTCTTCGCGCTCCCGAGAAATTTTCAATCAAACGCTCGGAATTTCTCCTGCGACGCCGCTCGCACACCGCCGCGAGAAAGAGAGCGAATAATGCGCTTCGTGACTTCTATTCATCCTGCCGAGGCTCTCCGGTCTGCCTCCTTAACTTCGCCCACTCCGTCAGACGCCTTAAATAAGGTATTCCCTTTTCCCTCTATTGTGCAAATAGCCGAGAGAGACAGTTACGCGGGAGTGGAGCGAGAATCTACCCCGAAAAAATCTCTACTTTCTTATTCCGGCCCCGCGAACGCGCGTCCGAAATATTGAACCACCTATAAGCGCGCGCTAATTGAATAATCGATAATGAAATTGACCCCGAAGCGCTCCGTAAAAAGGCTGACGTCTCCTTCTCGCTGTTCCGACTGAAAAAAAAAAAAAAAACGGCAATAACTCGTTCCCGGATCGCTGCGAGAAATATTCCTCATCTCTCATATCTACCTACGTCAGGAACCGGCGCTTGACGGGACGCGATTTAGATGGCGCCGCGTTTCCGGCGACTGGGGGGTCAGGGCTTCGGGCACACTCGAACTAGTGCAACAAGCCGATTGATTTACGATTGCGCTCCTCGCCGCTCGCGGATTTCGCCGAGGCCGATGTTTCTCTCTCGAGAGACGTCCTTTCTTATTTTTCTTTTTTTTTTTTCTTTTGCTCCTCGAGGTCGCCTCTCGCTATTTTATATATATATATACGCTTAATATCTCCTGGTCTTTTTTAGGCGCGCCGGAATTTATTGGGGTTCCTTATCTCGGCCGATCCTTTCGCAGCGGCGCGTGTTTTTGGCTTAAGTCTCCCGCTGTATTGGGGAGGAAGTATCTTGACGCTTGGCGCCGAGTAGAGACAGAATTATGGACAGAAATTAGGGTGAAATATCATGAGTTATTAGCTCTACTTGCGGGCTAACCCCCATATGTACGACATCTAAATTAATTTGGGAAACGGCTCTCTCTGCTTTCTTTCCGTCGCGAGGGGGAATTATTTTATTGCTTTATTGATTGACTAATTAATATAAGTGGGTTTGTTAAGGATCCTGCGTTCGATAATGATTTTCGTTCGGGGAATAGAGGAATGAGGGAAGTAAAACGTGAAAAATTGAATCGAAGATATACTATCAATTTCAAATGACTTTTGTTAAAGAAAAAGTAAGGAAAGTTTGAGTTTTCTTGTTATTTAAATTTCAAATTATCAAAGGAAATTATTACTCGCTTTGTACATTCAGCCTTTCCCGCTGCTTTAAATCAAAAGAGATACTTGAAATTCAATGCAATCCGAGAAAAAAGGTGAACCGTGTTAATTAAGCTTGAAATAGCGGCAGATTTATCTTTGTTGCTATACAGACAGGAAGGACGAAACAACAGAGTGAGAACGAATAGTTAAATTTACAAAATGTTGCGCAAACCGTACGCGGTCATATGTCAGCGGGATTAATAGAATTACGAAGAGCGAAGGAGCTAAGCCAAATTCGAAAACGCGATAACCCACTTCTCGTTAACTCCATTTCATCAAATCCACTCGAGACAGACGGGGAAATTCGAACAAAGCGGTCAGCCATTACAAACATCGCATTCCTCGGAGCGTGTACACAAATTTCGTCAGCTGCGCCGTAAAAAAAAGAAAGGCCGGAGTGGAAAAAGGGAGCGAGAGTGGATATGCGCAGAGAGAGAGAGAGAGAGAGAGAAAAAGCAGCAGCGAAGGAGTAAAATGAAGAGGGTGTGGGTGAAGGCGGAAGGGGATATTAACCTGGTTGGACGGCGTCCAGAGGTTTCGACCAGCTGATCCGAGCGGCGGTCGGACGTCGCGCCGCCACACGAGAATGGGGGCTGCAGCCCGAGTGGCGCCGCGACGCCACTCCTCCCCTCCTCCCCCGCCGCCTCCCACGCATACACGGGCACTCGCTCGTAAAACCGAATTATTAGTTCGCGGAAAATGCGAAAACAGCTCGTTAAATCACACTCGCGCGCGCGCGCGGGGAAAGCTACCGGCGGCAAAAAACCGGAGGGAGAGATTGAAAAGAGAGATTAGCATCTACTCTGTCTCTCTTTGTCTTTTGAAGTTGGCCGGGGAGGCGGGGGGGGATATGTCGCGGGTGGCTTTTTAATCGCGGGTAAGCCGAGCGGCCTGAATAAAACGCGACAAAGCCCCTTTTCATCGCCTTTTTCCTCACCCCCCACTCCCTCCTCTTCCGTTCCCTGTCTTTTTCGTTTAATTACGTTTTCCGCTCGGCCGTCAAAAGTTCATTGTAATTTCTCGAGTTGATCGCATTACTCTCACAAGTACAGCTTCATTGTGCTCCAACGAGCGCCTGGACTCGGGCTATAATAATGAAGAGAGACAATTTTTTCGCGATGCCGCTCTTTATTGCTCTTTTTGGCTTGATGAACAATATTATTGCACTGTTTTACTGCCCCGATAAACACTACGGCGGCGTTCTTATTTTCGAGAAAGCAATTTAATTTAAATTTAAAGACGTACTTATATTTTAAATTGAGAACGAACATTGTCGGTTGTCATTGTCGTTTTTGTTGAAAACTCTTGATTGATTGCTCTGTTATTATTTTGCATTTTAGAGGCAAAATTCATTTAGCTCCATTGATGCTCAGATTAAGCGCAGATTAAAAAGTATTGAAACAAATTTAATATTGCAGCGAAGTCTTTTGACTTGATACAAAAGTCCTCGTTTCAACTTATCGATTTTCATAGGGCAATATTCTCCCACCAGCTTAATAGAAAATTTAAGAAGTTTACTCAATATTAAAGAAAAAAAAGCATCCGACAACGTTCAATTTCGCCTTTAAAATGAAGCGTCTCGCTTCGGAAAATAGCGAAATTTTCAATAGCTCGAAAGAGAAACCCATCGGCCATTAAAAAAAAAAAAAAAAAAAAGAAAAAAAAACAATCAACAAAAACTAGTAGCGAGTTTATCGGAAAAAGCAAACGCGCGGACACAGCGGGCAAAGGAGAGAGAAAAAAGACAGATCCTTACTCCCGATTCCGCGAGCGGCGAGCTTTCATTTCCGCGCGGCGCCATTTGATTTTTCAGCGGCTGCGGCCTTGAGGAGCCGCGCGCAGCTCGTAAGATAGCGCCCGGCGGCGGCCCCTTGTTCGAAAAAGGGTTGCCAGGAAGTTGAAAACGTCTAGGAGAGAGAGAGAGAGAGTCTTATGCACGCCCGCAGATATATCGCGCGAGCGGTAGGAGCTCTCCGGCGGACGGGGGGGGGGAGGGAGAGAAAGCGGCCTGGCGTCGTCGTCGTCGTCGGTGTGTGTCCGATGTTATCTGTGGTTGCCATGGGGATGCTATTGATTGGCCGACGCGCCGACAGACGTCACGGGAGTCGCGGCGCCACTCCGACTATTGCCTCCCCCCCCGCCCGGCCGCCCACGCCGCCCTCGACTTCTTCCCTCTCGCTTGGCGCGGCGAGCGTCAGCTGAGCGACTAGCCGGCGACGTTGGCGACTGGCGGCGCGCTCGATTCCTCTCCTCCCCTCGTCCTCCGGCGCCCCCTTCGATCCCGGCCCGATTTTCGGCTGCTTAATTGTCGACTAATAGGAGAGCTATCGCGCCAGCGCCACGTGCCATCGACGCCCCCGATCCACTCTTTATGGAGCCTCGCGCGAGAGGCCGACTTTTTTCCTCTATCGAGGAATCGGACTGGAGGTCTATTTTATCGCTGCCCTATAGCTTTTCGCCGATGGCACTCTATTTATTTAGCCTGGAAATTGATTAAGATCTTTGGGTTTTTTTTTTATTGTCCGAAGTTTAGTAGTGGTAATGCTCTTCTATTTACCATGAGGTAAGCTCGGAAATGATAGGTGTAAGATAATTCTCGTGAAAGTACTGCGAGGAAAATCGTTTGTCTTGGCTCGCTGGTGTTAAAATAAACATTAAAAATATAGCTGCCGCATTCACGGACTGTATTAATATCGCAAGAACTTGTGGAAGATTCAATAGTATTGAATAAGGTTAAATATTGATTAAACAAAAGAGAGTAACACTTTCTAGTCAATTACAAGAATAGCGAACTGAACGAGTTACTTGTGAAATATGTATTCTGCAATTTTAAAAGCAGTATTTACTTGCTAATTTACAAATGGATTTACATATAAAGTTTCTAAAATTGGCAATAAATAAACAATGAAAAGTTTCAATGACGCAATTAATTAAAAGTTGAAATGCTAATTTATTCGCTCAATTAATTTTTTGGTAATTCCAATTTTCTTTCAATGTCCATTCTATAATTTATTACTTTTTAATACTGAGAATTTATTGGAAATTTTTCTGCAATATCAGTGCTTTCGTTGTTATTACGGTAATTGATTATTAAAGATCTAAAAGAAAATCGATCAACTTTAAATCATTTGAATTTATATTTTAAACCACATTTCATTAAAAACAAGCCATTCAAGTTTATTTATTCATTTCACTTTATAATTCATATACTTTTTGCAATAATAATACAAAATAGAATTTGAAATTGCACATTTAATAAAATACTTTTTCCCGGCTGACGAAGCATTGACGTATACTACTGATTTTCGAACAGCTGTCCGTGAAAAATCTGTGCCTTTATTGAAAGAAAAAGTTTATCAATTTAGTTTTCAGTTATTACTCAAACGTTCTTTATCCCAATATTTATTTAGTAATTTTAATGCCTATTTACTCTTTCATGGCATTTTCTTTGATAATAAATTATGATAAATCTACTTTGAATTCAAAGCAAACATTAAACATCTTTTTTAATATTTAACTTGAATCCTTCAGATTCCAATATGTATTTTAAATCCTCCTTTTCGTTACGGTCGACGTTTACACATAAAATATTTTCATCAGAGTGTTTTCGGGGAAAATTCAATAAAGCCAAATCTCAAACACGATTACGGAATCAGTACATCAGATGCATAAAAATCAGCCTTAACCTTCCCGGA
Organism: Ormyrus pomaceus; assembly: GCA_900474385.1. Lineage (NCBI taxonomy): Eukaryota > Metazoa > Arthropoda > Insecta > Hymenoptera > Ormyridae > Ormyrus > Ormyrus pomaceus. The sequence continues at coordinate 49,019 of UCOM01000972.1, forward strand.
GAAAAGTTTTCGGTCCCTCTGCCCCCCGCTTCCGTCCCCCCTACCCATACATACACACACACACACACATAGACACACCAAGGCTCCGATACTCTGGAGAGTAGCCGAAAGTTGGCTGAAAACGAGGCATTAGGTGCAGCCGGGCTCCGTGCCAACATCGACAGAATGTCCTTCGTCAGCTGATGACCGTAGCGACGACGACGGGAAAGCAATCGCGTCTTCGCGGAGAGCAAATATCGCAGGAGAGCCATTTACGGGAGCGCGACGTTCCTTACATAAGGATTCCGCGCGATGAAGATCGCCGAGGAAAATAAGGCCAGGTCTTCGGGGAGGTCTTTGCCGGACGCACACGTTCCGATGGACCCCTCTCTTTTTTTCGATTGCCTCTCGCACACCGAGTCCAAGATTTTCGAGCTTAATTATGTCTCCGGCCGGGAGGAAAAATTTTCATTACGAAGCGGCACTCGGATCGGCGAAAAGTGGAACAGTTTTTCATCGAGATTATCGAATAATTTATGGTAATTGGAAAACACTGCGCTAAAGGATTGGTTTTTCTCCATGAAAATTTTCTCTATTTTACTCGAAAATTTATACGGGCGACTCGAGCTTAAACTTCACCCAAGTGGGATTAGAGCAAAAGTCGATCCTCTCCTCAGCGGCGAGATTCTAAAAATATACTATTGTAATATATATACCCGGTCGTTAGTTGTAATTTAGTGCGAAGATCGCGCAATTTCTACAGCGCCTCTCGCCTCGGCCTCTTATCCCTCCTGGATTTTACGTGACTTTTCCGGGACAAACGAAGAAGCGGCGGTTAAGTATTCGCGGAATCAGGCGCCGGAGGAGGAGAATATATACGAGGTGCCAAATAGTCAGCGGAGAATAGAGTGACAAGCGGTGTCTTTAGCTCCCGCTGGGAAATGAAACTAATTGCGGTCTATCCACAAATCTTTCCTTAACGAAGACGAGCCTCCGCCTTCCTTCGTCTCTCTCTCTCTCTCTCTCTCTCTGCTTTTTTCGGCTCTCATTCTTCTTTTTGCCCTTTCTTCTTTCTTGCTCTTCCGTTATAACGTCGATACGTCGAGGAGCCGTCTACTCGGTAACAAGGAGAGAGGCGTTTCTACCGCTACCGAGAAATATAACGAGAGCACCGTAATTTTGCTTTTCACCCCACACAGGTGTTGCGCGAATTCTCGCTGCTTTAATTCTCGCCTCGGTCTTTTTTAAGGTTTTTTTTTTGAATACTGAAAGTGGGGTATACGCAAATAAATGTTTGGGGTTTTAATTAAAAAAAAAACGAATTTTTATTAATTTTATTTGGATGAGAATTTTTAAATTAATTTTGAAATAATTCACACTTTCTTTCTGCTGTTCGTCAAGTTTAATATAAACAGCTTTGTATTAATTACACATAAATTTCAATTGCGCAATAACTCCCGCCAAATCGTTCGTTAATTTTCTCAAGTTTTTCCGTAGCCAAGCTCCAGCACAATCTTTTCATCCGCCGGCTGCCGAGCTCTTTTGTTAAGCCGACGACAGGAGCTGCCGCTGCTGCTGCTGCTGCTATTTCGCCGCGAATAAACAGAAATAACAGCGCGAAAATTATGCAGGAAACGAGACCAGAGAGGAAGAGCGAAAGAGAGGGAGGGAGAGAGAGAGAGAGATGTAGCTCGCGGAAGAGCCGTGGATACGCGCTCTCGCACATTTCTGCCTCGCGCGCGAGAAAGAAAGTGACGGTTCGATGCTCGGCTCGTAGCTACGCGTGATTTTATTCGCAGCTACGTCGTCGTCGTCGTCGTCGTCGGGAGCGTTATTTTTGCTATTTGTACACCGATAAGAGCGACGAGCCGGAGAAACTCGAGCGTTTTCAGCAGAGAGCCGCGCCAGAAAATCTCAAATAAATCCTTTCGTAATCCCGCATCGCCTCTCCTTTCAAGCTCCCCGGATTTTTCTAGCGGCGCGCTTTCGCGCGCATCGCCGCGCGGAGTGTGGGCGAGAGAAAGAGAGAGAGAAGTGGCAAGTTCTTCTTGATTTTTAATTTCGCCTTTTTACTCTCTCTCTCTCTCTCTCTCGCCGGCGGCAGTCATTTATTCATCGGCTCTAAATTCCCAAGTGCTTTTTCGCGCGGTCCGATCTTCCGTGCCGATGTATTATTAAGCGCGGACTGCTTGAAATTTTCAGGAATCGCTTCATGCGAGTCGAGCCGGATGTATCCGTAATTGAAATTGAAACGGAGCATGTCGACGGAGTTGCGGATTTTTTTAAGAAATAGCAGCTTGTCGCCCCAGAAATGTTTTACCTCAAAACGTTACCGATGCAACTGGCTAAATCTAAAAAAATTACTTTATATTTGTAAGGAACATTAGGAGCACCTTCAAGTTTGTAGCCAAGAAAAATATCGCCTTCGAAAGATGCAAGCAGCGAGCCCTCCGGGAGCTTAGAGCAATCAAGCCATAATTAAGACATTAGCCTCCGCGAAGCCGATCGGATCAAGCGCCTTCGAGTAAACACGTACTTAGCCGCAGTGCCGTCTGACTCGGTAGCCGGTTAAAGCGAGTCTATCCAAGGCCGCCAGACGCTTAATCAAGGCGATAGTCGCACGCCGCGGCTTCTCGATTAGTCCTCGTCTTAGCCGGGGCTCTGCGGTTTTCGCGCGTGGCCCTCTCCTCCCTCCCGACACGTGTGCCGCCCCTCCAGCCCGCCTCCGCCAAAAGACGCTCTCGGGGTATCAAAGTACGTCGCCGTCGTCGCGACGACGGCGTAATTGATGAAGGGAGAGTCGGCTTGTGTTTACCGATCGGCGCCGCGTCGGCACAGCTCCCGCTGTAATGCAGACCCGCCGAGTTATCGATTTAATTAAGAGCCAAAGCTCGGGGATAGGCTTACCCCGCTTTACCACGGTCAACGAGCGCGCCGCCAGCCGCGAACTTTCCAAAGAGATGGATAGCCAAGTTTCGCGGACTCTTAGCCAGTTGGACGCGAAAGTTGTGTGTTGAGAGAGAGAGAGAGAGAGAGAGGGAGACAGAGTTGCTACGCGGCAGAAATCGATTATCGGCGAAATAACGCCGGGAGTAATTGCGGCGCGGACTTTTCGGGGATGCTCGACTCTCGAGCTTTGCTCTCGCGTTCGCAGATCGTCCAAAGACTCTCGCATTTATATCGAGTGTTCTTCGGGGCGAACTTATTTATAGGCTCGAGAGGATATTAATAAAGCGGGGCATTCAACCTGAAAATACTTCGATGCTCGGCGCGGTAAACGTATCCGCGAACGTTGAATTTCGCCGCGCGAAGTCTCGAGAGTAATCTATGTCCTCGAGAACATTTAAGCCGATAAAAGCGCAAGAAATACGAGAGAGAGAGAGAGCTGCGGAGTACGAGATACGCGGGAGATGAGTGCCAAAGCAGACAGCCAAAAGGAGAGCAACGCCGGTGCAGCACAGCCTCGACGGCGGAAAATTACAATTTTTCCCGCCTATATGAAATTCAATTTCTCCGACTCGAGTCGAGCCAGCCGGCGGCATCGACGTTACTCCCGGTGTAACGTTTCATCTCTCGCTTCGCGCGCGCACACACACACACACACACACAGAGATCCGGGGAAAAAGGAACGCGGGAAGATCCCGAAAAAAGGAGAAGCCAGGGAGAGGAGAGAGCAAACGACTCCCCGGGGCTCGGTCCAATCAGCCCCGGTTAAAGCGGCCAGCTGAAAATGTCTGCCCGCTCGCGCTTGCCGCATATGCATGCGCGCCTACGCGGAATTGATCAAAATAACGTCTTCGTTTCATGAGTCATTTATTTGATGAAAGAGTTTGCGCGCGCGCGCGCGCCGGGCGGTCGACGTATCGCCTGCGTGCGCGCACCGAGCTCGCTCCTCGAGCCATTTCCGCAATAAATGAGAACTGAAATTTATTGCCCTCGTCCGTTTCTCCTTATACTCCCTGAGTAATTAATCGAGCCGCCGAATGGCTGTAATTTAAGCGCGAGTTGCAGCAAGAGGGCTTTTTCTTCCCTTGCTTCTTCTTCTTTTTTTTTTCAACAAAACTGGCTTCTCGCCGCCACACGCCGTTGATAAGCCATAAAATTATCCCGACCGGGGGGCAGCGGCGGCGCCGTTTTCGGGAAAAAGCATCGGATTCCAATAAAAGCGAGCAAACACGTGCTCTCGCGAGAGGAAAAGGGAGAAAAAGGAGGGAAATCTGTCGGTCGATCAGCGGTAACTCACGCGGAGCTGCAAAAGGGGCCATCCCGCTCGCTCTCTTTCTCTCTCTCTCTCTCTCTCTCTCTCTCTCATTCTCCGCGGCAGAAGCAGAAAGAGAGAAGAGGAAGAGCAGCCAGCGGAGCAGCCTCGGCCGTAACGGATGTAAGTGCCCTCTCAGCGCGGAGACAATCGATCGTCAGATTGAAAGATATTGAAAGACTTATTCCCGGGCACGTCCGCGAGCATTCCCCGCGATTTTTCAAGAGCAGCAGCGCCGCGCGCCGATAAAGGAACCGGGTGAGAGAGAGAGAGAGCAGCGTGTAACGTACGCGTACGTAACGGCTATTTGTAATAAGGCGGCCGCGCCGGGTAAGGTCTGCCTCTCTTCTCTCTCTCACACTCTCCATGTATATACCCCTGGGGAGTGATAGCGGAGCGATGTATGGTTATTGGCCGGTCGGCGGCGGCGGCGTCGGCGGCGGCATCGATTCTCACGGCGAGGGAGCCACAGATCACCCCGGCAAACTGAAACTCCCGCCGCTCCGACTCCGGGCACATCCATACGTCAGCTAAATACTTTGTTAGGGAGTTTCAGTTTTCCCCCAAGTCGCCCGGCCGCGCGCGCTGCCGCAAATTCGCCCCCGGGCCGACTAATGTCGCTCCCTCGGCGTTACTCAAGGAGAAGCCTGCTCTCTCTCTCTCTCTCTCTCTCTCGCCTGTCTATCCGCCGCAGCTGCGCGGCCGCGGTAAGACGAGCGCGATGACACTTCCGAGAGTGTCCGCCCTGATTTCGGGCTTGGCTACGTAATCTCTCGCCTCGGGAATTATTTTATATTGGATTTCGGGGCTTCTCGTCGGGGGGAGCGGAAAAGTCGCTGATAATCAAGACTGCCGCCGTGACATCTTTTCCGGGATGATGATTTTTTTTTTTTTTGGACTCGCGGCGGGGCAGTAAATTATTTCGGGGAATGCGGCTGGAATGTGGGTCAAGCGTGTATTCGTTTGAATGAAGAATTTTGCGGAAATGAATTTTGATGGCTTAATGAATGGAGACTCTTTTTTTTTTTTTTTTTTTTTTTCGAGGAAATAAAAATGAAAATTGCGATAGCGGAGGATGG
>UCOM01000973.1:0-54365 GCA_900474385.1 Ormyrus pomaceus
CCCCCCCCCGTGTGTGCGTAGCGGCCGTGGAGATTTATGGCGGCGATGTGTGAGAGCGCGGCTACTATAAATTGATTCCCCCCACCTCTCCCCGCGCGCAGTGCGTTTATATGTGCAGCGACGCGAAATTCATCGAGTCGCTCGGTTCTTTTTTTTTTTCACGCTCGCCGTGTGGCCGACGATCTCTCTCCGACTCGTCGCGCGAGCGCTGCTTTGTTATTAATGGCTCCGTTAATGCCTTCCAATATTTATATTCGAGTGAATAATGCATGAGGCGACGCCGAGCAGCGCCACGGCCACCACTGCGAGTCGAAGGTGAACTCGCGGCTAAGCGGAGTGTCTTGGGACGAGCTAAACGCTGGTAATGAATAAAAATGCGAGGGCATTCGAATTTATTACGTCCGGTCGAGCCGTTCGAAAGGCTTCGAAGGTGCCGAGGATGTTTTTTTGTTGTTTTTTTTAACATTTTTTTATTGCACAAGATTGCGACCTGATCCAGATTGCGAAGAAAAGCAGTCGGAATCGGTGTGCTTATCGGGCGAAATGCTCCTTCGAGTGGCGGTAGAAACAGTTCGAAATGAAGAGTTTTCAGTTCGGAACGGGATCCCCGTTCGGGACGTTCGAGTGATGTCACTCCGCTTGAAATGCTTAGGCGCAGAAGATTGTGAAATCGCAAATGAACGCCCGGACTTCCCGGGATAAAATTGTTTCGGAGCGAGGGTTTATTTTTGAACGTCCACTTTGACCATGAAATAAGAAAATTTTCTTATGATTCACCGAGTTATATTCGCGGAATTATTATTAGCTTTCTATCTAAATATAATTAATGCTCAAATTGTTTTCATCAATTTCTCGAATAAAGTGTCCTTGAGATAGTTTCTTAAAAAAACCCGACGATTACTATCGGACGATTGACAAGCTATTTCAGCGATATCTAAAAATCTTCAAGTGATAGTCGTGCAGTTTAGTCAGACAAGGTGTGCACAGGTGCACCTATTATCTTACTTCGGTCAGAAATATTATTTTCTCCAAGCAAAAACAGCCGTCTATTCCACGATGCGATCAGCACTGCTTTCTAAGCCGCCCCGTCGTTTCAAACAACAAAAGAAATGAAAAGTTGTACGTCAATTAACGAGCGCAATGAAAACGAGCGCAGCTCCCATCGAACCCCCGTAAACATCCCGCGGGGAGACTCGCCGCCGCCGATGGATAACTTAGACCCGACCTAATTCGCCGAGCGTCCCTCCTAAAACTTTATTTCTATCAAATCCCCAGCGAAACTTTCGAACAATCAAGCAAATGAGCTCGGTTCGATTCGAGCGCGAGATTTCACCGTTCTGTACATACACACGGTGGCTCCACGTGAAAACCCGGTGCAAAAGCGAAAAGTTTCGCCGGCCTTTTATAAATCTTCACCGGGCGCAAAGATAAATCCCGCTGAAGCTGCGCCTACTGCTCCGACTTTTTCGTTGGCCGGCGGCCGCGCGGAGACGAGCGAGGGGCCAATATACCGGATATATATACGTATTTGGTCAAAGCGATTCGGTCGCGCAGGAAAATGAAAACAAGTGGTCCGTACAAACGATATGAGACGACTCTTCGAACGGCCGCCGCCGCGGCGCGCGCGTGTGTGTGTCGGTGTTTGTCGGCGATGCGGGCCGAGGGAGGAAATACTGCAGGGAGAATAATGAAATTGACATCAAAGAAGGTCTCTCCATCTCTCTTCCCGGCTCAGCTCTGCCTTCTTATACCCTCTCCCCTTTCTTTCACTAACTGGCCCTTACACGCGCGCTGCTTTCCTTTTCCGCGTCTGCTGCTTTTCCAGAAAAATATATGGGAGCGAGCGAATTCTCGCGTGTACCGGCTGTGCTCGCTGCGCGCGCAATCGTCAACGGGAGGGTGGTGTGTATCGTTAATCCGAGACGCGGAAGCAGATGTAAAAATGTTTATACTCGCGCTCGAGTGTGATAAAAGGGGGAATTGGCTCGTTATTTCGCGAGGTATTCGTGCCGCTAATTAGCTTTCGAACGCGCGGAAAGGGCTTCGAAACGTTATATAAAATTATTTACTCTCCTTTCAAGTGTACAGCGGCGGAGGAAAAACATTTTGAAATTTTTTTCAAATCAAAGAGCTCGCATTCGATCCTTTTATAAAGGTATACAATTAACGTTATTTACTTTTGCGAACGGAAAAAGATAAATACATCGTTAACAAGCGCTCACCAAGCACATATAGCACACCAGTTTACTTTGAGCGGCGGAAACTTTTCCGCGTTTCGCGCGCCTCCTCGAGTTTCCGACGAAGAGCACGCATTTTTATGGAGGCTTTTCTCACTCGAGCCCCGCTCTCGAGAGCGCGCAGCCCGAGTACATCCCCGGAAAGCATTTAGCCGGGAAATTAGGAGAGACGAAGAGAGCCAAAGGAACGGATACCTCGTTCTCCACTCGCGCGCGTTTACGTGCAAATTCCTCCCGGGGGGGAACGCGTAGGCGTCTCTCGGTTAATATTCAGTTTTCGGAAAGTTAGATATGCAGGATCCTCGAATATGTACGCATGCGCCGCTGTGCGTAAGAAGCTTCCGTGTACTGCAATTACGCTCGTTTGAAGCGTCTTCGCGGAAGCGTATTATCTGCGTGTAAGTTGTGAAATTCCTGGAGGATCATTTCCATAATGCAATGCTTTCAATTGACTGTCGGAGTTCCTTATATTATGAAACTAACTTTATTCGGGATTATAATTTAAATTTTCTTTCTGAAGATATCTTAACGAAGCTAAAATATTGCACTTCATTTCATTCTTTTTATCTTCCAATTTAGTTTTTGATTGCTTGAAATTTATAGGTTTCCCCGAAATTGTTATCAGAAATTAAACTTTTTCGGTTGTTCCTCGCGAATGACAATAAATTAAACCAGCGCAAAAGATCGCTTGATAAAAGTAAATTTCGCCAGAAATTGAATTAATACAAGATGTGCGTGATATTACTTTTGAAAGTTTTGAAAACTTTACGTCCGTTCTTACGGCTTTCTTCTATTACATTTTCGGCAACTAAAAGTTCCGAGTTTCAGATAAAGCAACGACGAGGAAAAAGTTGGCGAAATATATCTCTCACGCATCTACCGGCACCCAAAAGAGGATATATTTGTATAAGGGACGAGTTTTATCGCGAAAGGAAATTTCACGGAAAATAAAATATTCATGTTTCGTATTGATCTAAATTAATCGAAACTTATTTTCATTTTTTTTTTAATTTACAAAACTAATAATAAAAACTAATATCTTAAAATTTAATTTACATATTCTTTAAATTATTTTTTAAATACTCTTAAAAATTTTAGGTACCCTATTGCATATATGATGTATAAATTATATGACACTGTTATATATAATGTAAGAAATTCGAAGTGCCCCAAGATCACGAGTCGAGATTGAAGTTTTTCTAATTTTAGCCACGCAAGATTCTAATAAAGCCGTCATCCCCACCTCGGAGTATGGATACAATTTTCATCGAGATCTCATAAGTCGACAATAGTCATTCATCACGAAGGCTTTATATGAGGCGTGCGTTTATACACTATCAGCTCTCCATCTATTTACTTTATCTACTTTCCTCATTTACTTAATTCAGCAGTTTTCCACCGTGAAACGGGTCATTTGTATAAATGTTGCGTGGATAATTACGTTTTTATATAAACATTACCTTTACTGTAAAAAATAGCAGTATATCGTTCACAAGTAATAATTTGAATGAATTATTTTAAGGGTTACAGAAATAAAAAACCGATAAAACAGATTATTTATGCAAGTAATTATAATAATGATTAATAGTATTTTAATAAGCGACTATTTTGATGTTTTCATTTTTACAGTTTCGCTTTGTCATCAGTAAATCTCTCATCTTTATGGCTGATAACAAGGGTATGTAGTTTCACACGCAACGCGATTAATTTCATATTCCTTGTTTATGCAAAATTTCTCCATTTCCAAGTAGGTGGGATAACGCTTTTCAAATAATGTATTTCGAAGTAACACTAACCTAATTATATAAATTGACATGTTATACGGCTGAGAGCGTATTTTAATCTGAAAATTTTTTATCATTGTACGTAGCGATGGTAAAATTTTAAATCTCTCCGTATTTTAAAAATGTCGGACTATAAAGTTTTCTTTGCTTCAAAAAGTTTTATATAAACGTGGATTTTATTATATACGCGAAATATTATAGCTTTACTTTTTATGCGATATTAAAACGGAGTTTAAATAAGAGCTGTAAAAGATAAAAAGAAAATATTATTAACTAAAATTCTCCTTTACAATAAACACTAAAATTTTAATTGCACGTCTCTTCGAAATTATTCGATAAAAATATATATTCGTCAATCTATAAACTTTGCATTTCCCAAATTTCGCAATTCTTTAGAGTTTCTAAAATTTTCATACGGCAGCTAACTCTCGTGCACTAGTTTTCTATTCGATTAAATCTTTTGTTGAGAAACGACGTCATTATGATGATGCGGCATTTTCACACGCTGACACCGATGCTCCCGTTTCATCGGGTGTGGCTACGTTGCCATGACACATTAGCGTCGCAGTCACGGTCACTGCCAATTTCTGTCTTCGATGACGCACATAACTCGGTTTAAAGCTTTTTTCTTTTTTTTTTCTCAAAACTCGGCTTTCAAGCTCCTATATCCGAACTTCATTTTTCGCTCTTTTATTTTTCTTTAAATTCTTGCCAGAAAAGTAAATCACCCTTCAGCGGAGAGTAAATTCAAACTCCGAGCCTTAAATCATTCATTCTTTTCCCCCCTGAAAGGGGTAAATATTCCCTCCGCGAACTTTTCCGCGCGATTTTATAACGGAAAAGCTCGGCAATGAATTACATCAAGCCTTTGACACAGCGAACATTAAAGAAACTACCACGATCCCAGTGTGTCCCGCGGCATCAAAGAGAGAAATAAAAGAGCCGCGGAGAGACAATGAGCCTGCTTCGCAACGAGCGCGGGGAGGTAATACTCACACGATCATGTGGTACGTGACGGCATAAACGCCGCGGGGCCGCTCGAGGAAATTGTAGACGCGGGCTTGCAGTCGCCGGTAGCGGGCATCGCGACGAGTCGCCCGATAGTTCACCGGCCGTCCCAGCAGTGACATCCGCGGGGCTGCGAGACGTCCACCTGCGCCGCCGCTCCTGGAAACATACAATACACCAGCCGGTTATTACGCGTCCGGCTGTTGCCGTCGCCGCCGCTGCTGCTGTGGCTGCTTATCGCTCGGAGGGCTCATTTTTCATCGCTGATATCAGACACCGATCTCTCGGCCCTGTTTTCTTTGTTTTTTCTTATTTGTCTAGCCGCTCGGAGAGGTGAATTGTTTGCGTTGCGTGGCTGCAGGCCGCAGGAAACTACAAACGAGGCTACCTTATGGCATCCGGTGTACGCATTGCTGTATATACGTCGGCTTTGCTGCAATGCCCTGATTTTCTTGATTAAGTTCCTTCGTTTAAGGAGAGCTCCGAGATTTCGATGGACGGCTTTAGTACTTTTTTTTAATAAGGAGTTTTCAATTAGTTTCAATTAAACTGTATACCAATTATGTTTATTAGACATTCAAGTGTATCGCTTGAATAAATGCAGTTCTGCTGAAGTAATTAAATGAAAGGATGCTTTTGCAGCCTCGCAGATAATTGCAACTTTTAATGAAAATCTACTTTAATGCTGATATAATGGGCGATAAAAAAAATTTTCTTTTTCACAGAGATGCTCGTTTCTGCAGTCATTTTTTTTTCGCAAAAACCACTTTAAATATTCAAAGAAAAATGAAAAAATAACTGTTATTCTTATGTGACTCTGCCAACAGAATATAAAAAACTGTCACTCCTTCGAAGCTCTCGCGAGGTTGCATTTCACCGGACTGGAATAAGCGAATCAGAAAATAGCCCAATCAAGAATCCCTCGGACGCGACAATATCTCCCTCCTTCCCTGCGAAAGAAATTTATTTCACGGCTCCGAACTAATGTACCCCATATTTCACCGGGTCGCCCCATTTAATTTTCTCGCTCAAAGGAAATTATGTATATGGCCGGGCCGGGGGAAGAAAAAGGTGCGTCGAACGGAGTGGCGAACGAGAGGACGGGATGGACGAAAAGCGAAGAAAAAAAAAAAAAAAAAAGTAAGGGACAGCCCGACTACGAGGGCATCGGCGATAAAAGTTACGGTGGTTTCGTCGTTAAAAGCTGGAATCTCATTTTGTAGCCTGTATAAACTGCGCTCTGTGCGCGGGCCGCTGAATCGCGACGCCTGTCGCCTATATACGAACGTTGGTCGGAGCATAAGTCCAGGGAGGATTCGATTCCCATAAATTTCAAAGCGGCTTTTCGACGATGCACTTTTTACGACTAATGAAACGTCTCCTCTTACGTCATTTGATCAAGTCGACAAGTGAAGCGTTCTCAAAAATTGGGCTTGTCCAAATTGATTGAAACTTTATGGCTCCGGGTGAATTGCTGCGAAGGACAGCGTCGCCCCTGTGAAATTCATCGAAAAAAATGTTGGACGAAATTCATCGAATGGTTGGACAAGGTTCAAATTAACCGCGACTTAATCGACGGAATCGATTTAGTTTTCCAGCCGAATCGACGCCGATGTTTGACTAAATGTTAGCCTTAATACTTCTAACCGCAGCTGCGAATTATTTCGTTATCCACAACGCACCGAATAAAAAGCTCGTTTCGAAGGGAGAGTTCGGATCCAATCCGAGCGGAGCGCAATTACGCAGCGGTCATCGTCGCTCGGCCAAGTTCAAGCGCGGCTGTTTCCTTCCCGTCGCGGCGAAGAGCCTATTACAAAGTTACGACGTTCGTGGCTCGTCCGATAAACCCCGCGGTAAATGTTTAGACGCGAACGCGCGCGACGCGCCTCGATTCAAACGTATACACGTATACATTTTCGCTTTAGCCTCTCAGCGGCGCTTATTCGCCGCGGCGCGAAGAGAGAACGATGCGCCGTTTTATATAAATATACCGCATATTTTGCACAGGGCGTTTCGTCGCGTGTAAACTAATAGCCGGAGAGAGGAGAGCGGCACACGAGAGCCGTCGGCTAAAGGAGAACAAAACGGCGCGTTTCCGCGCGCGACCTAGAATAAATAATTATCGCGAGTTTATTATTAGTTGTATATCGCGACGCGCGGCTCGCTCGCTTGATAACCGAAAGCTACTTGCGCCTCGGTCGCGCGATATAAATTGCCTCGGTTCGTTATATAGAACGCGAGACCGGGGGAGAACTAATTTTCACGTTGCCAATGACAGTTTTAATTAATACGGCCTTCTCGGAAAAAAAAGCCGGAAAAATAGCGCGATAAAAGCGTTACAAGCTTCTGCGCGCGCTACCCATTTTTCGTTCGAGGAAGTATTTGTATCTTCGACTAGAACCATTCGGACTGTAAAAATACACTAACGAGACGTTCCGCAGAGCCTTGACTGCGCCGTCGTCGTCGTCGTCGCTCTCCGGTTCCGCTCGGCGATATATACTACGACGAAATAAAGGGAAAAAAAAAAGGTTCATCGGCCGCGCGGCTCGTTGTTCCGGCGTGTCCGTAATGAGCTGACTCGCGAAGCGCTTACGAGTCAACGCGCGGCAAGAAATCGGAGCGAAAAAAGCCGGCGACACGTCGCCGCCATTCAGGCTGCGCTTCTCGGTCTAAATAGCTTCTTTGGGGGCTATTATAAGCCGGGAGCTTTTTCCCGGCGCGCGCGCGCACACACACGGACGGGCGGTTTTCTTCCTTCTCGCCGCGGCGCCGCGACGTTGTATTTCCTCGGAAATCGTGTGTCGCCCGCGAGGAGGGACCTCCGACGCGTTATAGGGCATTACGAGCGCGTTTTGCTCTCCCCCCCCTCGGCCGCCGAGGAGTCACGCGGCGACGCGAAGTATGTTAACACGCGCGTAAACTCCCAGGGTTGGCGGCGCGTGCCGCCTGTTATTGTTTGGGGGCGGGGAACGAATGTGCCCCGCGCTCTCTGAGCTGATTATTTATAATGCGCCGTGGACCCGGTTACTTCGTTCGAATTCGGGGAAAATTTCTTTTTTTTTTCTTTTTTTTCTTTGATCGGTATCGCGGGGATTCGGTAGTTTTTCCGGCAGGGATTCCGGGTAGACTATTTTCGAAGAGGTTTTTAGATTCGGGCTTTTGATTCGGCTTGATGGTTAAAATTGATAGGCAGGAATTAATCTAGGTAGGCTGAAGCGGGGATAAAAAAAAATATTTCATTTATTTTGAGTTTTTCGCCGAATACATTTAATATGATACGGGACGACGTAACGTTAGATGAATTTAATTAAAAATAAGTTGCTTTACTGGCTAAGTGAAACGTTTTTTAAAAATTTTAATAAGGATTATTAAAACGAAATTATTATACTCGGCAATAAAATTTTACCGACTTACAGGAGATTTTAAATAAAAATTTTATGCGCAAAAATATTATAATAATTATTTTTTGTAAAATACATAAATTGCCGAGGATGAGAAAAATTTTGATCTTTTTTTATTTCCAAAGCAAAATGTTTTACCGACTGAATTTCATTTTTTAATAATTATCCGTGTTTCTACCTTTCTCGTTGCGCTGCTTTTACGCCCGTAAAAACTAATAGCGGCAGTTTGCAGTGCGGCGTTATCATCAACACAGAATATTTAATTAAAGAGAACGGCAAAGTTTAATAAACACAAACTGCTCGGGCATTAGACAGATCGATTCATCAATTCTACTTTCCAAGCCCACGCCGATATCAGAAAGTAAGCGCGTCACCGACATCTAGAATTTCGCTGAAATAATGTTAATATCGGCCGGCTGGCATCAAGATTTACCGATAACAAAAGTACAATGTTTTTGTGTGTCCGCGTGCAGTTTTCATTCCTCGCTCACAACGGGTCCCTGAATCAAAAGGCAGAATGAGCCCGAAAGAAAGGAGAGGAGAAAATGAAAGGAAACTTTAAAGCTTCCCCGCTCGGCGTCATTTCAAATTCCTTTTTAAAGAGGTCGTCGACCTTAAAGCCCAAAAATTCAACGGTATAGCCGCTCTCCGGACCTTCTCCGAAAAATCTTTAGCACCCCGAGAGCGAGCCTCCCGCGCCGACGGCTATTCACTCCAGATTAGCTGGCGGGCGCCTGATGAGCAAGGAATTCAAGTGCCCGTGACGCGATTACAAATGTTATTGAAAGGAATGAAAAGAAGCGCGCCGAGGCGAGCCGAAGAAAAGAGAGGAAAGTTATTTGTTCCCGAGATTAAAATTCTTTAATATTTTCAAATTTATGCTATTCCGCCGCGCTTCTTCGTAATAAGCGGACCGAGCTCAAACTTTAAATCTCCATCTCGAGAACCGGGTTTACTTTACCCTTCCGGATAATGAAAAGATTCTCGCGAATAACTTTGACGCGCGTTTCGCGATGCGGCGGGGGCCGCCTCTTTAAAGGGATATATATCGCCCAGGACGCGGCAATACATTTCCCCGCAAAGCCAGAAGCTATACGATCCGTCCGCGCCTTCGTTCATCCTCCATCCGCGAGGCCGCGACAAAGGAAATAATCGAACGGCGATCGGCTCCCTCTCTCTCTCTCTGCATGATGCACCTCTCGCGAATCCGGAATCCGGCGCACGCCGGAGAGATGTACAGAGGCGCCAGAGAGGAAGACGAAGAAGAGCGCGCGCGCAACGGCGGGAGCTCGGGTGTACACGCCTACTTATTTATAGCCCCCGGGACCGCAATGAGTCGAGACGAGCCAAGGTATACACGTCGTCGCAGAGCCGAGCAAAATGCTCCAGGGAAAGTAGGGGAATAAAAGGGGGAGCGAGAGAGAGAGAGAGAGAGGAGAGCGAGGTAGCAGTGAAAAGAGGAACGCGAAGGGCGGATATCTCTCGAGGTGGCTCGCTGCCAACCGATCGCCTCCTTTCTCTCTCTCTTTCCACCTCTTTTTTTTGCTCTCTCTCTCTCTCTCTCTTTCTCTGTCCGTCCGTCGCTCGTTCTCGCTTAGCTTCAAAATCAATTCTTGTATTATTAGTTTCGAGTGTGTGCCCCCCGACGTGCATCGCGCCCCGCGAGCAAAACGGCCGCGAATCCGAGAGCCCCCCCCCCGGAACCAGGAGAGAAGAATGGCCTCTCCGCGAGGCTATGTGTACGTGAATAGGCCGCGAGATACGACGGGCCGCGAGCCGCCGAGCTTCGAAAATCGGTTTATCTCCCTGTCTATTGAGGATTTTGAAATATATATCGCGCCATTGTGCGACGACGCGGCCACCTCCCCCGTCGAGCGAGATACGATCGCAACTTCGCCGTTTAGGCCGCCGCGCGCGGGACGACGTCGCAAATCGCTCTCCCGAGATATGTACGTCGTGTACCGACGGCCCGAAATCCGTCTTGTCTTTTCGCCGGGAAATCCGTTAAAGAGTTCGATTGAATCGGCCTCGTCGGACGCGGCCGCCGCAACAATAGAATACGCCGGCAGAATGTTAATGAGAATACCGGTAGAGAGAGGCAGGAATTCGCGTCTGGTATTCTCCCCCTGAAATATCCTGCGCTATACGCTCGAGCGCAGTCAAATTAGACCACTCCGTAAATAAACTATTCAATTGTTTCTTTCCCTCCCCTCCCCCCTCCACACCCTCCTTCCCGGAGCGGCGAATCGCGAAGCGTATACGTACACAGGGGGTGGGCGGAGAGTCGTATACGGAAGAGAAGGAGGTACATCAGGGTCGCGCGTAATCGTCTTCACGGCCGATTGTTCTGAAATTTATTTCGCGAACATCGCCTCCTCCGGCCTCTCCTCCCGCGATAAAGAAACAAGAGGACGAGCCGCGCGCGGCTAAAGAGGATAGACCGACGCGGGAAGCCTTGCCCCCGCGGCAATTACGCAATGGTTTTTTTTTCTCCTCCCGCATTGCATCGGCGCGCTTCTTCGCGGAGAAATTAAGGGGGAGACTCGATCGACCGGTAATTTTAAAGGCAACCCGAAATACCCAGCCCTCAAAACGGAGGAGAAGCGGCTGGGCTTTCTCTCTCTCTCTCTCTCTCTCTCTCGTTCCCCGCGCCATTTCAAGAGGAACAACGAACGAGCGGTATTTCGCGCTGCCCGATTTCCGATAGCACGCCTCGATTATTCTACGGATGCGCGACGACTGTTAGTAACGGGCCGTTAGGCGCAACGATGGATCCGCGCGGCTTTGCGAAATTGCGAGATTAGTTTTTTAGTCGGAGCTCTGATTGTTTGGGATTGAATTTTTTTTTTTTTTTTTTTTTTTTTGCACTGGTACCCTGCTAGGTATTTGCAGAATTTTAAATCAACAGCTGATTCGAGGACGAACTTTTGTTTAGTAAATAGCAATTTTCTACTTTTTATATGACGCAGCTCGGAAACTGTTGGAGTGGAATTTTTTTTTAATTGGATACGCGAAGGAATTCATTTTTCGAGGGAAAATAAAACTAGTGGGGCCTATATTTCATGATTATTATAATGGTTCTTTTAGTATCAGACTGAAAAATCGCGAGTCTCGCGATCTCATTTTAAACGGTTCCGTCGTAACAATCAATTTTTATACCGAAATAAAAAACCGATAACCAATGCGCGATACAAAATTGTATTTTATAAAAAAAGAAATTTATTTGCATATAAAATAAGGGTAATGGAGCAAATAAACAGCGTTGACATAAATGTTTTATACGAATGAGCACGCGAACATTGAAAATACCGCTTTTCAATAAAACGAAATACTTTACACTCTCCATACTTTTGAACAGAAATTATCAATTCTAGAAACAGAGAAGCACGTCAAAACGTGAAATACTTATTAGATCTTGACGATATAAAACGAGCCATTGAGCAAGAGCCCGTGAATAGACGTATTTTCAATGCGGAACCAGCTTTCAGCAGGATTAATAATTAAAACGCGAAAGACTGAAAAAGATGGAGATTGCGTATACGCGAAACGCACAATGCGCAAACTCTCTGCCGGTTGGATCTCGAAAAAGCGCGCGCGCGCGCGAATCGTTACAAGTAATTAGCAGCGTTAATTTGCAAGGGGCCATTAATTAGCGCCGAGTCCGCGCAGAAATCGGCGGCAGGTTTTTGTCTCGCATCAGAATTAGTTTTTACGAGCGGAGCCCAATTCTAAAACGGAGCCGTCGGCCAATTTACAGCCGGCGGCCCAGCGATAAATCGCGCCGCCGCGAAAATTCTGACGTTTAACAGCCGAATTTTATTTGCCGAGGTGAAATATGCGCTACAGTCGCGCGCATCTCGTCGCATTAGAGACGTTCCCCGGGGAGCCGATGGAGCCCGAGCGCGCGGGCTGTGCGCTCGGCGCGCTAAGAATATTTCCCTCCGTCGATCTTGCGGCGTAACCCGCGCGCGGGGGGTATAGCAGAGATCGCGAAAGTTTGCTGCCGCGCTCGTAAATTGTATTTCGATATATAACTTTGGCAAATAAAGCGTCGGAATTATTATCGAGCGGCCGGTTTTACGAGGAAATTAAATGAGAGAGAGAGAGAGAGAGCTTTCATAGCTCGGCCGTTTTCTATTAAGTCCCCCCGAGAAGTTTATCGAAGGCGAATTCGCGTGGCGCTCTCGGGAAAGGAAGAAAGAAAGCTTCGGCGAAAGTTCGGCGGCCGCGGGGGGAGGAGGAGGAGGAGTTGCGCGAGAGACTTTTTTAAATTTGCTCTCTCTCTCTCTCTCTCGCCGCGGGAACAGTTCATTTACCTATTCCCAACTTCTCGCGAACTGACTCTTCCTCGTTGGTCTGCTCGCACGTGGCGCGCTCTTCGAAAAAGAAGGGAAAAATGTGAGAAATGCCGGGGGGGAGAAGCGCGCGAGCTTGTCGGAACAGAAGTTCATTCCGAGGACTCATAAACGTCGTCCGTCTCGCGCTTTTTTCCCCGGGACACGGACACTTTTTTTGCTCCCTTTAGCTCGATGCATTCGAATTCTTTCGAGAGCGTCTCGGGCGAATATACTTCGCGAGGGAGTCGCACTTTGCGTTTCTCTCGGCCAAGCGGGGGCGAACTTTGTTGTGCGCACACGGCGCCCCGATCCTCGTTCCATTATCGGCGAAAATTTCAATTTTTAATTCGACTCGGACGATTTAACTTTTTTTCCCGTGGTTTCTTACCGACGTTAATCGCTCGAATTGCCCAAATTGAATTCGCAGCTCCGTGATTCGCGGATGTTTAAGAACTCTAAGAAAAAGGTTTTAATTTTTTTTTGCCTTCCGAGCCAATTTACTATACTTCCCAGGAAATTGTACCTCACCGGTAGAAAATTCTTTTGTCGAAAAAGCGCGTGCTCAGCATCGTTTCAATGCAAAGAGCCAAGAAATGGCATTGAGAGAGAGTCGTGCGTTGCCGACCTCGTAAGGAATTTCTGATTTATCGAAACATTTTCTTCCCCGAGCAACGGTGAAATATTCCTCCGTGCATATTATTCCAAATAATAAAGAGCGATCACTTAATCGTCTTGCGCGTCTTTCGGTAATTAGAACTGAATTCCGTAGCGAGTGTAAACACTGAATCTTTCATCGCAGTTACCGAGCGAATGCGGCTTTGATAGCGAAACTATTTACTTACAATTACTCAGTGATTTATCCGAAACAGGGGGGATCGAACGGCGGTGGCGCTCGTGAAGTAGCATTCTGCCCGGCCGGGAAATTACCCGAAAAATATAGCGCGTGTTAACTGTTGCGCGGCGAAATGAATGTCCCTGGGTTATTTAGTCCTGGTAATAACCGGCGCGGCTCGCCAAATGAACTTGATTAAATGAATAATGCATTTCGCGCTAACGATGGCGATCGAAATTTTGATTGATTATCGTTCCGCGCTGTACGAGTTTATTCCGACATTATGTACTGTAAACGAATTAAGCGCAAAAGAAAGAGAACAATTAAGAAAGAAGAAGCAAACCGCCGTTCCCTACTCGGACGCGCGGAGAGCAAAATACTCCCAATTACATCGGATATCATCGGGGGCTCGCTCACCGACGCACATTTCCCCACTAATCCGGGCCGACCAAACGGACGGGAAAAAAGCCAGAGATTCCCAGACGCTCGGAAATTATCGGCGAATTCTCGGTCCGCGGCATCATAATACCGTGGGATTATCCGTCCCCTCTCCCACGTGGCCGGCCGGTACTATATACTTCGTCGGGGGAACGAGCCCCGGAATAATACCGTATCGCGGCTCTCGCGAGTACGCGCGCGCTCGACTTTGCCCGCGAAAGCACAGCTGCGGCGCGCGCGCGCGTCATCTTTCTCGCCGGCTGCGGATAATTAGCGGAGGGAGGTGAGGGGGGAGTGTACACGTTTTTAGCGCGCAAATTGCTTCGTCGCTTTTTTTTCATATTTTTCGCTGCGCGCCCGCGAGTTCGCCCCGCCGAGCGGAGGCTCTGTATGCAGGTTTCGGCCGCGCGAAATTTGGGTCAGTACGCGCTAACGCGAACGCAAACTTTACACGCGTCGCCTGGCCCGGAGACGCACCGAGCCGTGCTCTTACGGGCGGGCTGTGTGTGTGTGTGTGTTTTCGCTCGTTCGTTTAGGAATAAGCGAGAAATTAGTTTTTGTCCGGAACCGCTGAATTTTGGAGAAATTTCGGACGAGTTCGAAGAATTCGGGAGGATCGAACGACGGATGCCTGCTTTTTAGTGGCGGTATTTTTAATGTGAATTTTTTACGAGAGGGGTTGAGCTAGTCGTTACGGGGGAGGAAAGGCAGAGTTTATATTTTGCCTGATGGTTATAATTTTAGGAGCTGCTGTTCTTACAAGTGATCGTATCCAGTCGTTCTATTTTAGATTGCGTTACGGCTTCGTGATTTAAAGAGTGGGCATATTTTTATCAATCATCGAGGATGTATAAAAAGCGTTAGCGAGACTTTTATTCCTCGGTTTGAAATTATTTTAAAACAAAAAAAAAAAAAAGATTAGCGTCTCCGCTTCGGGACTAATTTATAAAGTGACAGGTTAAATTGGGCAGAGAAAAATGGTGTTTTAGCTTTTATTGGGTCAAAAAATTCGATTATCTTTACAATGACTCAAAATAAAGATACGGCGATGGAAGCAATTTGGAAGAAAAGGTTAAAAAGTCGCATTAGTGTAATTGGTCCATTTTAGGGTTAATGGAGAGGAACAAAGATGGTAATCATTTTTTGCCATTTTTACCGGAGTTTGACAATTTGTCGGAAAATAAATTTAAACAGTCCAATTTCAAGTGCAACAATGCTAGCATATCGAACAAATTATCTTTCGAAATTAATTATAGACAATTCCGTCAATATAGTCCGCGCGCATTAGTCGCGCCTTCACCTCAATTAGATAACAAATTAAGCTGGCTAATTTACTAATTCCGCAAAATTGCAGAAACAAGCAGAAATTTCAATATCGGCAGTTAATTAAATCCAAAGGCATCCGGGCCGGCATTCCCTTCCGTTTCACCGAACGCGACTTCGTCCCTTTTCATTTGCAACAAAAATTCCTCTGCGCGGCTTTAATCACGTACTTCGGAGGGCATCGCATCCGCCGTTATCGCCGAGCGTTCGATAATTCAAAAGGGTCGCGGCAAAAAATTCTCCACCCGTTCGGCCTGCTGTACGTACGCGTATATATATATATATTATATACGCGCGCACCGCCTCTTAACACAATATTCCCCGGAGGTAATTGATGGAGAAGGGAAGCGCGCATTTTCCCATCGCGTCTCCTCGTTAAGCGACGTTCGGCGTAATTGACCGAGAGCAGATAATTCGACGAAAGGCGTGTCGCGGCGCGCGAAAAAAACGCGAGGGGATCGAAAGAGAGAGAAAGCGGCCATTTATTTCGCGAGAATTCAAACGCGCCGCGCGGCGGCCTCCTCCCTTTTGCGGTCGGCCCGACGAAGGCTGCAGGCAAAAAGGAGGAGGAGGAGGAGGAGGGCAAGGAGGCACGGCGCGCAAAAAAAGAGCTAAGGGTGGAGGAAGATCGCCAAACCGCAACCGATCGATCCATGCCGTGTACGCGAACCCTCCCCCCGCTCCCGGCCACCCGTCCACCCTCCACTCCCCCCGTAAGCCCCGAATGGATTAGCAGGCGCTGTACGCGGATATATCCGTCGGGCTCTTTGCGGCCGAATCAATTTCGCAAATACCGCAAGCCCTAATTAACGCTCGAACGCGAGGGAGGAACGAGTCGCCGCGCGGAGCGCCGCCGGGAGGGCTTTTTATTGCGGGGACTCGCTGGCTGACGCGACAGCTGGATTAGGGGGCGAGATGGCCCCGATTATCGGCTCGATTTAAAGGCGCATCGTTCGAGTCCTTTTTGGTGGTTTGCGCGGGGAATTGCTCGGGGTTCGGGATGTTTCGTCGGGTTTTGAAATTCTTTAGAGCTTCCGGGGTGGTAATGCGAGAGGAAGGGAGGGACTGCACGCGGATTGTTTTAAATTTCTGTATTGCGATAAGGGCGATATTTTTAAAGTTTTGATTAAATTGATTTTCTAGAATTCTGCGAGGGATAAGCGAGGGACGGGCGAACAAAAGAGTCAAAGCGCGGAAAACTTTGGATTTTGGGATATAAATTACGTAATTCATTTATGATTTATAGGTCGATAAAGACGTGTCGTTTTGAGAAGAATTGCTTTCAAGTAAAAAGAAAATAATGTGCAGAATTATTTTTTTCGAAGGTTAAAAATTTAGATAATCTAATTCTTATTATGTTCTAGGAATAATGTACCTTATTACTATGTTATTACTTTACCTACATATAAGGTAGTAATTTTCTGAAATTTTCAAAGTTATACGGAAGAATGATTTATTATTGGTCGATATTGAGATACCGTCCTTAAATTTACATAAATAAGGTTATTGCGATAGGCTCAACTTTATCTTATACCTAAAGTATCACATAAAAAATTAAATTTTCATGAGAATATTTGAAACTATTTGCTGTTAAATAAATAATAAACAATAATTAGCGAATGTTTTAAAAGATTTTTGCTTATTGACGTAGCCAATTGTTCTAGTCTTTCTTGTTTAAAGCATCGGAGAATGTCTAAATTAACTTCCGACTGACTATGTAAACTACTGTATAAAAGAGAATCTATGAAGACCATTTGGAAATTACAACGTAACAATATAGAACGATTCTAATAGCGTTTTTTAAAAATTGCTTTTTGGATTTTTGAAACCACCAGTTTTTTTTTTGCATAAAATAAAAATAAATTCAACACATTTTTTTTACTGAACTCGAGCTGATTTTAAAAATAACTCGATACAGGAAATTAACATTACGACTTATTAAAACCTCAATACATCTAATTTAAATTCAGCCGTGCAATCGAAATAAAGCAGCAATTCCTTGTTGCTTTTAACGAGGATTTGAATATTAATCAAAACGTTAGAAATTTCCATAAACTTGAAACTGAAATACCTCGAAACGGGGTGACTTGCACACGTGACCTACTCCCGCGGCGAGCCACTCGCACAACTAAAATCAAACCGAGAAAATAATAAAGCAGCGCGGCGGCGGCGCAGGCCGCCGCTTAAAATATTCCAATCCCGACGGAAGAATGCGCCGCGCGGCCCCGGCACGAAATTCAATTTGTTCATAACTTATTGCCCCGGCCGACTATTTATCCGTTTCCGCTCCACTCGATTTCCCTCGCCTCGTCGGCCCGATACTCGGCGCGCGGCGCGTATTATAAAAATTCAAATGCGCGAAACGTCGATATCCCGATATCTCCGCCGACGGGCGAAGCAAAAAAAGAAGAAGAAGAAAAGAAATCCTCCGCCGAGGAGCGCCGCGAGAAAGACGGAAGAGCGGCAACGACAACAAACAGCTGCGTCGGCGGAGGAGGCGGCGAAAATAAAGTCGCGGCTCGGTCAAGTGGTTTCGCTCTCTCTCTCTCTCTCTCTCTCTCTCTCACTCGAGAACGCAGCTCGAGGATCGCACACCTACCGTTGTAATTAACACTTCATTGGAGTCGCCAGCCGCGATGTGTCTTTCAAGCTAAGCGCGCGGCGCCAAGCGCCGCCCGCACTCCGCTGCTCCTCCGCTCATCTCCGCTTCATTCTCGCTTCGGTCCTCGCAGCTCCTCTTGCCTTCCCTCGACTCGCGTGCGGACTCCTATATCACAGCCCGTGGAATGTGGATATTCGCTCGAAGCCCGAGGCGACGGGCCCTTTTACGAGTGCCTCTTGTCCGATTATTTCCGAGGCTTGATTTCCTTATCGAAGCTTCTTTTAATTTTGTTCAAAAGTATTCTCTCTCCCCGTGGAGCGAGACACGTGTTGATGCATATATCTCATTCAGTTCCCGAACTCGAATACAGAGGTTTATATTCACTGGCGGTGGAACCGAAAAGCTGCTTCGAGCCTCGCGCCGAAGGACAGAAGGCACTCGTAAAACAGCGGGCGAAATACAAAAGCAAAAAAAAAAAAAAAAATCCCAGCCGCGCACCTGGTGCACCGCCGGTGCGCGCAATCAAAATTCCGTCCTCCCTCTCGTCACTGGCTCAGAGCCGGAGCGCAAGATATCGCGCCGTGGCGCGGCGGCACGGCACTGCTGCGGCGCAAGGCAGCAGCCGTCGGTGGAAGGCTCGTCGTCGCGTCGCGCGGCATGACAGAGAGCGAACGGAGGCTCACTCGCCGCGTGCGAGGCGGTCTGTCTCGGGTGCGTGTGCGCGCGCGCGCGCCTCTCTCTCTCTCTCTCTCGCCGCGGCTCACTACGGTCTAACTCTCGGGGAGCTCGGGCGGCAAGCGCGCCGCGACGATCGGCCGCCGAGCGACGTTCAGCAGCAGCGCCGCCGCCGCCGCCGCCGTTGCCGCCGCCGCAGCCGAGCGACGCCGACGCCGAAATACAGGCCGCTATAGGCCGATGCTGAATTTTCCTAACCCCCCCCCCCACCCCCCCCTACCGCCGCTCTCTGCTTCCGCAAAGAGTGCGACTGGTGGAGGCGCGTATGTATATAAGCGCGGTCGAGTATTGTCTCGAGGACTTTTTCGCTGGTCGAATATATCTGGAGGCGCGGGTCGATGTAAGAAATTTTCGAAAGGTTCGAGGCGCGTTGAATTTTTCGGGAGGAAAGGGCTATACCTCGAGAGAGAGAGAGAGAGAGAGAGAGAGACCAGCTTGCAAGCTCGGCGTTTCTCTTTTTATGCGCAGCTGTGCGCGCCCGGCGAGAGAGTGGTATTTCGTTTTATTCGCGAGGCCGCGGCGCACACGTTTTTCACTTCGAGCTCCGCTACGACTTTTGTCGGCGGGCTTTACGGATTGGTGGGTTCGACGGCGCGGAGTTTCGTTAAAGTTTCAGCCGTTTCCGACGTTCTGCAGGGCGATTCTCTGCGTCGAATCGTATATATTTTGGAATGGCTTTCTGGATTTAATGCGCGCGCGACGGGTTATTAAACGACACTTTCACGCGGATAAATACGTTTTTGACTGACCGCCGGTTTGATTGAGCTTTTCATTATAATTCGAAAGAGGTGCGAATTGGCGTTAATGCTCTGGTTTTGATTGCAGAAATATATTTAATAAAATAAATATCAATTTCTGCGTGGAGCTTCTATTATCGGTATGCCGGCTGCTTTTTTAAATTGGTGCTAATGTATTCTTCGGGGTATCGTCAAGGTTCGCTTGAAAACTGACGAGCCTTTCCTTTTTTCCACGTTTGAAGTACGTTTTTGTTCTTGTTGCGAGCCGAGTTGTGCCCAAGAATTTCCGAGCGTTCTAATGGAGCGGCTAAATAATATACGAATCGCAATAATATACGAAAATATTTCAGTCTATTGATTATTAAAACTGGAGTGCAGCTTCATAATGACAAATATTTTAAATATTTGAAACAGAAGTAAGCAAGTAATGGTTATGTAAATCGAAACTCGTAAATGAAAAATTGTTAATAACTTTAAAATTAAAATTAAGTTAAACTCGGATTTTATAAAGTAAAAGTCAACGTTTATTTTGAACAAGCTACAATGGAATACTGCAAAGAAGCAAAGTTTCTTTAGCGGCGCGAGTGTATAGCGAGGAATCGTGTCGCGCGCTGCATCATAACACGCGGAGCCGCCACGTCACCGATAAATTTGTTTTCTAAAACTAAAACTATAAATAATAGCGATTCCAAGTTTTCTAAAATTTTCTTTCGCCGCCGTAAGGGATGCAAGTTTCTTGCGAAATTTGTTCCGCTAAAATCTTTGAGACGCAGGCCGCGTTTCGGGGCTTTGAGAATATTTCGAAATATTTTGAAAATGTGCGTTCCTTTGAGTAATGGGGCGGGGACTTGAATCTGATGGAATATTGCTTGCTTCTCTTTGAGTTCGCGAAAGGTCTGCAGTCGTGCTTTCTCGGAAAAAAGCATTTTAATAAAAGACGTACAGTTAAATTTTTAGGAATTGAAGTACACTTGTTTAAATGAAAAAAATTTTATTTTAGAATGTGATATTATTATTTTTTTTTTTTAAAGAAATCATAAATTTTATCTGTCAGATGGTTCGATTTGTTACCTGTTCAGCCGACGCAGTGTATTTTTGTAAACAACTGCGATTCTTCTACATATAAATTGACTCATGTTTTTTTATTTAAACTTGATTTCGCGCTCCGAATTGTGTTACAATATGTGACGAAATCTGTACACTTTTGTTGAATTCAGAGTGTCAGGTGTCATTCTATTCAATACGAAAGAGCGCAACACACATTTTTTGAAAGCTCGCTTTTATCTTCTTATTTCCGTTCTCAGAATGCACAACGGCAGACTTGAATTTATAATTACCCGTTCCATATTCATACACGTTTTGCAGTCTTAATTTTCCATTTTGCATTCAAAAATAAAGTTCTTTGAAGCTTTTTTTAGAGAATCGCACTGCAGCAGAAAATTCGACTTTACATCGATTTCATTTACTTAGCCCTCTATATTTAGATATCCATTTCCATTCCTATATACTTCTTAAACATTTTATTTATCTTTTCACGCTGAGCAGCGCGGCGAACGAAAGCGAGGGAGAGAGAGAGAGAGAAAGAGGAAAATCTGACAAAACGTTCCTTTTTTTCACTCGTTTTTCTTACTCGGCTTTCACTTTTTTCCTCCCGACTCCGCGAGGCTCTTGTTTCCTTTCGCAGCGCGCAGCGGCTTTTTTGAGTTTTCTCTCTTTTTCGATTCCTGCGCCTTTTTCTCCCTCCTCATTCTCTCGTTTCCACGTGACTTTTCGCGCGCCCGACGCACATCCGCGAGGTATCCCCGTTTGCGTATTACCCCTCGAAGCACTGCGCCGACTGGCCGACTTACGTTCAATTTTTCAAGAGGCAATTTATCCGATTTTGAAAAAAAAATTGACATATAGAAGTCGGAAAACGAGCTTGCGCTGATTGCGCCGCATGTTTGTCTCGCTGATGCGCTGTGACGAATGGCTGCTTACCGCTAAGATTGCTTTTGTTTTTAATTAGCGCCGCTAGACTTTTTATGATTAACGCTGGAAAAATGTGGCACAGTATGAAACGACAATGGGTATGATTGTTTCGTACGAGTTTTTTCAATTAATATTTGCAAGATGATAATTTTTGTAAAATAATTATTTACAGGTAGAATAAATATTAATTTTCGAAACCAGTAGACAAAAGCAAATATTGATAAATAAAATAACGGAGATATCGATTAAATTTAACTTGCAACCTTGATCAAAATAATTTAGTCAAATGAACTTGATTCGAAAAAAGACTGGGCAGCTAAAAAAAGAAACGTATATCGAAACAATTATTTCACTTCGAAAAAAATGTGGAAAGCTCGCCGATTTTTTCTTGCGTTTGTTTGCATTATCCATCAGTTCAAGGCCTGGCCGTGAAAGAAACGGCGGCTCGTGCAGGGAGAAAGACATTTAGCGCGAGCAAATATTGAGAGAGAGAGAGAGAGAGAGAGTTCAGGTTGATCCGCGCTTGCCGCTCGCAAAAGGCCAACGGGGAAGTCGATCCCTTTTTTTTTTCTTCCTTTTTTCAAAGGTCGCTGCAAATGCATTGCATCATCGTGATGCAGGGAAAAAAAAACGAGGAGAGTTTGATGAGGTGTGACTAAAGGATGACGGGGGCATCGATTCGTACATGGCATGCTCGCGTTACGTAACTCATCCGCGCGAGGAGGGTGCAACTCTTAACGACTCTCTGCCCACTTTCATCGCCTTCTGATTATTGAACTTTTCATCCAGTCCCGACGGATAAGCAAATGTTGTTTTTTGCCTCGCGTACTGGTAGACTGCACTTTAGTTTTTTTTTTACCTCGCGAGAGCTTCGTTGTTTTTTTTTTTTTTTTTTTTTAATTTTATCAGACCGAGGGAAAAACAAATTGTATTCGTGCATTAAATGTTGCAATTGAACAATCAATACCCGGAGAAAAGTGTTCCGGTAAATATTACACTAATTATCACCGAGAATCTTCGCTTCGCTCGACTTCATCCTTCTCTCCCGCCCTCACTCGTTACCTCATCAGCCAAACTCGACTTGGGCGCGTCGTCGAAAATTAGCAGCTGTATCAAATCGCTCGGCTCAGGCGGCGACAAATAAGCAAGGAGAGAGTGGATATATATCGAGTCCTTGGTATACAATAATGCCACTCACCGAAGCGTTTTTTGGTCCATGTCGAGGGGGTGAAATCTAACGCTGGGGGGCGTGAAGGCGGCGGTCCTGCACGAGGGGTGGCCCGAGGACGCCGCCGTCGGCTGTACCCCCCTGCGGACGCAGGTCGCGCTGTCGGAGTACGTTGTCAGTAGAGGCCGATGTAGCAGGGCCGGACTGTCAGCTGCCGACGACGTCTCCGACGTCATTATCGCTGGACAAAAACAGCGTCATTGTTAAGCGACGCGAGTCTGCGACCGGGAGGGCGCAGATCGGGATTGGAAACAAAAAAACAGACAGACACAACGCTTTTAACAAGTGGGCAAAGAGATGATGGGCTAAAAGGTTATTAGGATGATGTAGAGCGGGTTTTCGTCGTCTCGATGCTGATGATGATGATGATCGTCATGAGCGTGCTGCTGATTTATTGTCGCGAGGCGTTTTCTTTCAATGGAATTCTTTTCGAAACATTAAGGTTTTTTTTTTATCTGAATTTCAAGCAAACTTTACGAGGTTATTAATTTCAAATAACGTTCATGGAATGTGCAAGGTGATGTGCTTTTAATTGTGCGAAGTTATGCAAACGTGCGGTGATTAGTGTATATATAGTATAGATTGAATATGGATCAATTATGTATCAATATTAATCAAAGAACTTACTATTTATTTGTCAGCTAGGCAAATTTATTCGATCTTTGTCGGACATTTCTTGGACAATTCAATGCTGCCTCATTGAATCGTCGAACATCTGGAAAACAGTGGTATTATTTATTTATTGCACGGCTACTGTAAAATACAACTATTTTAATCGGTTTTAATATATAAAAAGACACGTAAACATGTACATTTTTCAAATATTACGATTCAATTGTGTACTATGAAATAGGCCTACAGTACAGGTAAATTTAGTTTAAACGGTATTCTATGTATAAGTTATGATACTTTTATTCTACTAAAAAAATAGTTCATTATTACTTGAAGAGAAATAATAAAGTGATTACAGAAGTAATTCTCTATAATGTTAGAAAAGTAAGGGAGACGTCTAATACGAGTTCTGTAATAAAATTATGAATTTAAAAATCTGATAGACTTTGCATAGTTCTATTTTTAAATTCATATTTAAATTAACAAGAAATACACATTAAAATTTCAAATTGTTAAGCTAAATATTATCTACAAAATTTATCAAACGATTCGTCATTACAACAAAAATGGTGCAATCACAAATTCATTTGTAAAGGGTACACAAAGGCATGTTTTTAGTGCAATTACGTGTACATGAAAACGCATAAGAAGTACCACTCAGATTCTTCGCTTAATCTATTAGTCACTCGGCTTTTGAATTTTGCTAATAAAATCGAGGTAAATTTTGAAGGTTTAAAGCAAAAGATTGTTTTCTGGATCAAGTATTACGTAACGTGCTCGGCAAGTACGAACTAGTATTTTTGGTCTATTCGGAGAGAATAAGAGTAATCAATGCATTCAAAACATTGAAACGTCAGAATTTCTCGGAAGAAAGGTACTTATGAGAAACGCAAGAGATTTGACGTCAATGTAAGAAAATTATGCAATCTGCCCTATTGTTTGGACAACATAAAAGAATCTATTTGAAACTTGAACAAGTTTTTAAAACTGGATAATTTTCAAACAAAAAGAACTTTAAAGAGTTTATTCTTCAACTCTTTAATTAATCATAAAGTTAATTATAGAAATAATTCCAAACTTTTCAAAATTCACAAAATTTTTATAAATTAAAAAAAAATATTATCCCGAACTTGCGCCTTGTCATACTTGACTTATTCTACTGAAAGACTGTTTATTGAGCTTAAAGAAACCTGCGGCCTTTTGTTTCTTAAAAAATCGCAAGCATCTTTATATAGAGCTTTTCCCCTAATTATACCGACTGTGTATTTAAAACATGAAAGTCAAGTCTAAATCCGAGTTTCCCAAACATCGGAATCGGGAGCCAATCAGCCGTGACTCTCTCTCTCTCTCTCTCCGCAAAACGAGGGAAAAGAAACCAGACGCGGGTATAAATTCGCGGCAGACAAAGCGCGATAAACTTGCGTGCGCGCGCTTAGCGCGGTTCGTTAACCAGCTACGCGGCGCAGCAACAAGTTCACTGGCAGAGGCTCAAAGCTCGAGCTTGATCCGCTGCCAAGGCGTGTCTTTTCTCGATCCCGGGGCGACACACGCAGCAATGCCCGCGACTCGGGGATTAGGACAGTTTTTTTGGGGGGGGAGGTTCGGGCGACGCGATCACGAGAGCCGCGGCCGAGATTCAAAGGATCTCGGCGATTTTCGCAAAGTTTATACGAGCGGAGAGAACAAAAGCGGCGAGTGCCGGTTTGTTGCTTCGCCTTGGCCGCTTTTGTTGTATAATGGATTTGACTGCTTGTATTCGTTTGATACTGTGTCGGACTGTTTGATTTTTGGAGCTTTGAGCTTTAATTTTACAATTGTTCGGTTTAAATAACTACATGGTCACCGAGAGGTTCTTTGTTGTACGTAATAAAATTTAATTGTTTAATTGTTAGTATAAGATTAATAGATGATGAAATGATGTAATAAAACGACGGGAATTGATTTATTACTTATTACTTTAGGGTTTTTATTTTCACGTTTGTACTTTTTTATTGCAGAAAGTATTGAATATAAATGGACTATTTAAATTTATAGAAAAAAAAAAAAAATAAAACGAATTTCGTAAGAGGAATAAAAAACGTCGTTCTGTACGCGTGCCATATTCGATTTTTTATTGCTGCAGGAAAATTTATTTTTCAAAGCCCCAAATTGATGCCGTTTTATAGCACGAAACCATGTAAAAACAGTTGAATTTTATTTCATTTTATTTCAAAGTTTCTCATTACGCACCTCAATGTACCAAATCGTCAACAGTCGAAAAGAATCGCAAAGAAGTAAAATCCCCCAAATCCAAGTCGGCGACTCCTCGCGAGCGCAAAGAAACTCTCATTTCCGAAAGTACATCCGCTGTTTCGATCCTCCTTCCAAGAGCAGCGCGCGATGACAAACCGGGTAGCGACGCGATGTACAGTTCGTGCGGGTCGATAAACGCATTTCTCCCAAGATCCAGCGCACTCGGAAAATCAAATCGCTCGTGGCCGAGGGACGAAAACACGGGATCGCACTAACCCCCCCCTAAAAAGAAAAGGAACGGCCAAAAAAAATTTAATCCCCGTCTCTCTTTCTCCCTCTCGGGCGAAACCGCTGACTGGCTTATCCGCGGGTACGGTGTGTGTGCGCGCGCGTGTGTGTGTGTTTGCTCGTTGTCTCCGCTCGGAATCTTTGGCGAGGGAAAAGCGTATAAAGCAGACGGGAGGGACACAGAGATGGCAGGACATCGCATAAAACGCGCACGGCCCGCCGCGAAGCTCCTCTCCGTTCTCTCTCTACTCGCGCCTGGGATTCGCCACTCCATTCGTCACTCGGTGTGTCTCCCGCTTCGGCTGGCCCGGAGATAAAGGAGCTCGAGTTTTTCGATTTAAGCGACGCACTTTATGACGACATATCCTTCCCGCGCTGATTGGAAAAACCGACTGTTTTTTTATCCGACGCTCCGGCTTCCGCGTAACGATCCTCCCCCTCGGAGACGTCCGCTTTATCCGAGTTGCTGGCGGAGCGGGTTCAAACGTAACCATCAGTTTTCGTTCGCGAGTTCAACGTCCGTTTATTGCGGCGACTCGTCTTGGCTAGATTGTTTTCAGCGTTGACATACCTATCTGTTGTATTATACTTTAATACCGTGAAAATAATAGATATTAAAAGTAGCTACCAGGAATGTTTTTGCATGATTAATATCCTTTAAGTTACCTTTTAGTTAGATTGACATTAATCAAAAGGTTTAGTTATATTGAAATATTGTTTCCGACTAATTTTATAATAGTCTACATGATGCTGTAAATTCCAGTTTTCTTTTTTCTTTCGCAAATAGTCATGTTTTTTCGTATTATCGCTGGAAATCAAGCTGCGTTTTTTTAGAAACTGAAACTGACTCGGACTCGAGCCATTAATTAAGATCCGTCAGCGAATTGATCAAGGAGCAATCGAAAAGCACACATTTGTTCAATCGATTCATTCCTCCGACTCTTTCTCCAAAATTTACACAGTCAACATGCGCGCGGCGCGGAATTAAATCAGCGATTTATTCTTACGTCTCCTTGGTGATTCTCTCTCCGCTTCGTCGCCGACTTCCCGGGAGAGTATATAACTTAATCGGGAACGGAAAATATTTATTCGGCGAAACGCGGCGCTGCGGACCCTCATCGATAAGGGAAAATAGCAGGGACAGAAGAAGTTTTAGCGGGAAAGCGAGCGACCTTCCCTACCGACCAGGAATTCCACCCCCGTCGATCTCTCGCTAAAAAGCTCCGCTCGCGCGCTCGTCCAATATATTCGAAACGCCGCGGGAGCGCTTTTCGTACCGCGCGTCGATAAAGAAGCTTTCGCGGCTGTTTTGCCGTTTTTGCGCGGGTCAACAACATCCTACCTGAGCGGTACTCTTCCTCGGGACATTGACGGGAGGAGCAGCAAAGCAGAGATATTTAAAGTTGGCTTCGCGGACAAAGCTCGGGCACGAAATTTTGCCAAGAGCTTTTACGAGATGACCTGACCATTATCGAAAAGTAGTCTGTCGAGTATCGATTCTATTTTCTGCTTTTCTCGCAAATGAAGCACTCCGGACGGATAAAAAATAATATTCTAATGCACCCCGGCGGAACGCTCCAAAAAAGTCGACCTCGAACTTTGTTCATTTTCGCGAGCGACGCGCGTCGATTATAAATTCCGAATGGTTACAAGTTAGCGATTCCGAGCTGCGCGGATAGTTGAAAAGTTGTGGAGGGTCGCGTCGAAGAGTGAGGACCGCGCGGAACTATTCCCGGCAATACCCCGAGCGGCTGGAAAGTTTTCGCGTGGCGATCCTGGGATTCGAGAGGAAAGAAGGCGCGACGCGCACGAAGAGCCGCGGCGACGAAAGGGGATCCGGTGGAAGCCAACGTTGCGCGGCACGATATGGTTCGTTCATTTTTCCGTCTACGTCCGAATTTCGCGCAGTTAGCAGTTTTATGCGAGAAAATGGCGGGGAATTATCCATTAGTCTGGCGT
Organism: Ormyrus pomaceus; assembly: GCA_900474385.1. Taxonomy (NCBI): domain Eukaryota; kingdom Metazoa; phylum Arthropoda; class Insecta; order Hymenoptera; family Ormyridae; genus Ormyrus; species Ormyrus pomaceus. Next base: position 27,725 of record UCOM01000973.1, read on the forward strand.
ATTTTGCAATGGTAAGCTTTTTAGACGAAAATCATTTTCACTTGATGCAAGGAGAATGTGAAATATATTGTCGCGATGAAAATTTTGGTTAAATATAGACTATTTTTCTATTCTGCAGCATCTTCGATTTTCCTTTGAATCTTTTTATAGCTGTACGTTTATGCACTGTGTAATAAAAACGGAGTATTATATATCCCATGAAAGAATATGTTCTCATGGCTCAGCAGTGACCGAGCACTTTTGCCCGGGCAGCTAATATTGGCAGAGATCGTTAAAACTAGCACTAAGCCCAATACTTAAAATAGCAATAAGCATTAACACTTTGTGCACTTTATTTAAAGCGCCGTAACGAACCGCCACAGGCCTGAAATTATCGTTGCCAATCGACTTACAAAGATTCAGCTGGAAAACTTTTATCGAAATTCAATAACTCCGCAATGCGATAAGCAAGCAAATTAATTTTACCGCACGAAACTGAAGATAAAAAAAAATCCCAGTATGCTTGCACGACGTGCGATGGTTCGGGATCCTCTGCGGAATTCCACGGCCGAATTAATCGTTAAACATCTTCCTCCCGGCGCATGCAGTTTCTGCACGAAGCACGGCGCTTAAATTTTAACCGCTTCCTCTCGCGTCCTTTCCTCGAAGCCGACGAAAAAGCCTCTCCACCCGAGGCACGCACGTCTCCCCATAAGTATCCGATTCGAGTCCGCATCCGCGCGCGGGCTTTGTTGCGAATTCAAAGCCGCCTCCCCATTCTTTCGTGCGCGCCAGCCGATCCCCCCCCCCGAGGAATTCCTCCGTGTGTATTCCTGCGGCCGAGCCGAGCGTCAATTTTCACGGTCATTAAAATCGCACGTAGCTCGGATGTGGGAGGGCTGTAGCCCACCCCCCTTAGGCCGGAAAATGCCTCGGGAAAGCGGGGCGCTCTGATTTTTTGGGGGAGCGGAGGCGCGCCAACCTGATCAGCCGGGAACGGGAGCACGTCTTAGGATAGATAAGCCCCTTGGGAATGATGACCGTTTCTTGCGAGGCGGAAAGAAATGTAAGGCCAGTTGGAGAGACTCAGATGGGCAGTAGGGAAGTTTTCTCGATTACGTCGGTCGTTTATTTAGTGGCTATAGCGAGACTATGGTCAAAATTAACTTTGAATTAAAGTCGTATACTCGGCGTGTAAGTGCGTTTGATTATTTTTCTTCTTACTTTTGTAGTCATCAATTTTTCGATAGAGTAGGAATTAATATTTAGGAATGCATTAAAAAAGTATTTATTCACGGGACAGATATTTCGTGAAACTTTGAACTTGTGAAAGTCTTCCCTTTAGTCAAACTTTGAAATTGCGAAAGAATGTTCCCTTCAATTGGACTCTTGTACAAAAACTAGTTCCCGATCAATATTTTTTTATAATTTCGAATTCCGAGGCGCGCCAAAAGGTTTGCGCGCGAAACGAACTGGAGCATCGCGAATTTCCATTCATCCTTTGACAAAAACAATATTTACCTTTTAACGTATGTACACGCGGCAATGTATATTCCCTGCAAACGCTCCCGATAAAATATCTCCTGCATGCCTGATCGAATAAAGGCAAAAGTCTGTATTTTATATTAACTCGCGTCGTACATTTCTCCGTACACAGAACTCGCAAAGAATACATTTCCAGTTTAACTGCTCGCGGCGCGAAAAGGCTCGAGGAATTCAAACGGAATTTGCGCGGAGGGCCGAAGCGGTTTCGGAATCGCTCGATTTTGCATTTCGCGAAGTGCGCAGAGCCAATATAAGCCCCTGTCATTTATCGCTGATTTCATCTTGCGGCGTGTCCCGCGGTAATAACCTCGACGACAGTAGATAATGCACGAGATTGGACGCGACAATCGCAGAATTTACATTTGAATTCTGGAGTATCTCGTGCTAGTAATACAGTTGAAAATTATGCCAAAATCGATAGGTTGCCACTGCGCCGCTATCCTATTCACTCGGCAAACTGATTATTGCGATAGCCGTGGACACTGGGCCATCCTGTCCATCAAAGCTAAAGATTACAGCTCGTCATTTCCAGGAGATACGTGGAAATGAAATTTTCATCAAAGCAAAACCGTTTGTTTTATATCCAAGAACGTATATAGCTATATTTACATTCGCGCGCATCTCGTCGCGACGTCGCGGCAAGTGCTTAAACTGATTCGCGAACGCGTATTGACGTAAGCAGCAAGCGGTTGAATAAGGAACATCCACGTTGGACCTGGCATTTAAATTTGATATAACTTCATTTCGCTTAAAAAAAGATTTTTACCATAATTTTTGCGCAAATAGCAAGACTTTTTTTTCACCCGAGTCCCCTATCAAGCCGCATTACTATTCCATTGCCGCAGATAAAATACGTATATCCAAAGATTTAGCTACAGCCGTCGTGACCTACGAACAAGAGGATCGCCTGAACAACAGCAACCCAATAGGCCGACTGTCGTTGTATAATCGAATCGCCGGTTCGGTATAGATGGATGAGATCGTCAGGTGACGCCTTAACTTTCTTGGCACGAGTTGTTAATACAATAGTTTGGCTTCCATATATCGAACACGCTGAATTATTCATTTTGTTTTCGAGAAATAAAACGAGAGTTATTCGAGAAAATTTTCCGAATAAAGAAAGAAAAAACACACAGTGTTGCTACGTTATTAAATAGTTGATTTCAACCAATAAGATGCAGCTTTCACTTCTGCATAAGTAGAGGCAAAATGACTGTAGGTGGATTAAGTACAAATAGGCGAATGAAAATGCAGCGCTTAATCAGGACAATAATAACGAAGGCGGCAAAACAAGAAATCGCGGCGTTTAATTACAGAGTCGGCGGAGTCGCGCGGCAGTAAAAAAGAATCCTCAATTCTCGAGCGATTAAAAAGGATCGAGTTAACGACATGAATGTTGCAACGACTTTAAATGCACCTGTATCTCGCCCGCATGCCTCGTTAATCTCTCCCTCTTTTAAATTCCCTCCCTCGCGGTCCATCAATTTCTCCCGAGCGTTTTCTCGCCTGCTTCGTATTGATATATTCGCGGAACTTTGCCGCGGAGAGCAGACGACAACAGGCCCGAGAGTCTTGCGGTCTTTGGCCGTGGAAATTTTATCTCTCGAGGCTCGACAGTGTTGGGGAATATATATTGTAGGGAGGGACTGCTTTTAGAGACCGCGCGGCTAATTATCTAGCTGGATTGCGGGCCAGATAAATTGCTGCGAAGTGGAATTGTTGGGGAATATTCTTTTGCCGCTGATGCTGCTGAAAGTTGTTAAGGGATAATTAGGGTTAATTAACACGTATTTCGAATTACTTGGTAGATATTACTGGTGGAGCTTTATTTTTGCTAATACTTTAGGAATCAAAATCTGATGAATTTTGAAAAATGTAAAATGAAGGTTTTGATACATAACGAACATGTAAAATTAATGAAACTTGAACAATGTATATGGAACGTGATTTAAAATATTCATCAAAAGAAATTACTTGTCTTAAAAAATTAATTCAGCGCACGGATAACGGAACGGAGATAACGGAATATTAAATTAAAAGGACCTCAACATAAAAAGTTTTCTGTAACTTTATAAATGACTGCAGACAGAAAGCTGTACGGGAACTCAGGATAATGGCACTATTTTTCCACCAGAGTTTCGTAACTGTCTGCGTTTTTTTAAACTTTTGCTTCTCTTCAAGGTCCTCTGTCTCTGCAAAATATCCCCAAATTTTACAGGAAATAAAAAACGTATTTAATACCCAAAACATTTCGTAAAACGTAAAACGCATTTATTTACTTACTCAGCTCTTTTCCATTTAACAGAAAACAGCGCAGCGAAAAGCAAATAAATCCGCGTCCCCTTTTCCCTTTCGACAGAATCTGACCGCGATCGAAGCTTTGACAATAATCATAAATTCGAACCGCGGCACTTGCCCACAAAATCACCCTCCTCCGCGGACGCAGCGGTCGTTAAACCGCGGCATCTTGATATTATAAAACTTAAAAAGACTCCTGAATTCGCAAGAAGCCGCGCTTCCCAAAATCGTGAAAAATGCACGAGCTTCTATTACGCGGCCGCTCACCGAAACTTTAACGCACGAACGTCTTTCTCGCGTACGATACGCGCACACACCAATGCGCACACATCACGGCCGAAAGGTCAACCGCCGTGAATCTCTCGGGGGAGAGCCCCCTTTTTCCCGTCCACGCAGCGAGCGTCGGGACCGCTAAGTGGGTCGCGTTTGTTTATCCACGAGGTCCCGCGGATAGGGTGGAAAGGCATATATCACCGTGACTCGGCTCTCGAGGAGCTTTAAAATCCGGCTGAAACCCGGACGAGGCGACATTTTTTTTTTCTCGCCGCCGCCGCGGCCGTTTTTTCTTTTCTCGTCAATAACCGCCGGATGTGCTCTCGCCGAGCTCTGCGAAACGGGACGGACACGGGAGGCGTCTCGTCGTAAATAAAAGATGTGCGTAAAGTCGAGTCGAGAGCCCAGACGAGGAAATGGGCGTACCGATGTCGTTTGAATCTTGCGCGTGGTGAAAAATATTTTTTCGAAAGCTCTGCCAAGCTCCTTTCTCTCTCGCTTTGTTCGTTCGGCGGGGGATTTTCTTCTTGCCCGGAGAGTCGTGTCTGCTCTTGTCTTCGGATGAAAGTAAAATGCACGCAAGCCCGAAGGTATGCGACTATTTCCGAACCGCAGGATGTGTTTTTCTCCTGCAAGCAGATCGCAGTTGTTTGAAAAGAATCTGACGTTACTGGTGTACTCCTGGCACTTTTGTGGTTCATTTAAAATTCAGGATATTCTATTTGTAAAAGTATATTTTTAGATTTTCTGGAGGCTATACATGAAGGAATTCGATGATATTCTTTAAAAATATAAGTTTTCTCCTTCGTGTTTAAATGGATGAAAAAGTTTTTCTATCTGAAATAGTCACCCAATATACTCGTGGCCTCGATTCAAAAACTGAAAAGAGACTCTCGCCATAATAAAAGTTTGTATAACCTTTACGAAAGTGCGTAACGGCAGGTGTATGATACTGTTCCGCCTTCAAAAGACTTTTTACTTGTAATTCAGTAGTAAGTTTTTTTAATAAATAATTGTATTACTTGCTAATATAAAACTAATTATATTAATGAGAAGTTACGACGCTGCGTTCGCGTTGGATTAAAAGTATTTTTGACCTAAAAAGATGATGACTCCAGTTTAGCAAAAAGTGGCATAATAACCTTTTACGAAAGTCTAAAAGCCTCTGAAACGAATTTTCTCAAACCTTTATTAAATTATCGATTTCCGGGTGAAGAAAAAAAATAATACCCGCACCTCTTTAGCATTTTTTTTTCCCTTCGCTTTCCGCTCGATCGGCGGAGCATGCAAATGTCGGAAGCTGATGAAAATTTCTAGCGTAATGCGTCGCGCTATCGGTTACCTCGTTCATACCTCGTCGCCTTTCCATTCCGGAGCTGAATCAAATTTTGCCAAGGCGCGCTCGCATTTGCCGTTCGACAGTCGTCGAAAAGGAAACCGGAGGAACGAATGTTTGAAAATCAGTTGAGCCGAGGTGAAAGAGGAGGGAGAGAGAGAGGGAGAGAGAGGGGGGGAGGGAGAGAGGAAACATTCCAGACGCGCTCGATAACGCGGAAGAGAAGCTCATCTTTCAGAGAGTCATTCAGAGAGCCCCCGTAAAGACATCCGAAGAATGTTATTGCCAACGTGCGCCGACCATCGCCTACTTTCCGCCCTCCCCCGAGCCCCGCCGCTATCTTCCTTTTCCTGCAGTTGCGAGTGCAGCGGATGTATACGAGACATTGTTGCTCTGGCTTTTAGCTGTACTTTATTAAAATACTTTATGCAGAAGTACGGAACTCTTTGTGCAAGGAATGGTTATTGTAAAGAATATTTAGAAAAAAAAACGGGAATTTAAAGCAGAAGAAATTTTAAATTAAACAGTGCTTAAGTTAGAATTAATATTCTAATTAAAATTGGTCTTTTTGAATTTAGCAGCTTACGCAGCCTTTGAAATCTCTCATCATATAATATTCTTATGCTGCTCAGACCAGGTTTCTTTCAAATACGTTCAAAAAGCTGCATTTTGCGCTACTATAATTTATTTCTCGGAAAATTAAATTATAACTGTAGTAAATAATCCGAAAAGAATTCAATTATAACATCAAAGAAGGGTGGAAAATGTAGATTAATATCTTAGATTAATAAATCATCGGTCTCAAAGATTTAAGAATAAGGAAAATTAACGTACGAAACTATTAACGTCGTATAAACACTTCTAAGATTTATTACACAAAATTTATTACTCGCCGCTAAATAAATTATATTATTATTTATCGTTTAAGTAACAAACAATGGAAGGCTTGCAAACAAAGATGTAAATTTTTAAACGTAGTTTAACTGCTTAGTAAGACAAAGTTGCAACTAAGTAATCATAAGACGAAGGCTACACAAGTTTAAACATACAAAAGTGAACTGTACAGACGAGATCCGTAGGAGGTACGAACTTAAGCTACTTAAACTGTAAACATGAATTATCAATGACAATAAGAATTTTACATCCTACTTAGGCGACTAAAACTTTTTATGGCAACTGAACCTTCAGTCAAACGTTAGCACGCCCACGTAATATGGCTTTCAATAAAGCATTTTACAACTTGCTCGTTCAGATAATAATTCAAAAGTATATTATCGAACGCTGCATTAAAGTTTCACATACCGCGCAAAAATATTCTTGATAGTTAATAGCGCTACTATAAAGTTTGAAGATAGTATCGGAAAGTTAGTTCATTCCACATTTGCTGCAGCCCTATTGATTTTGTTTCGTGTTTACTCTGCTCCTTGTTTAGTGTTGGCTTCCCTGCTTAGCGTAATTAGTATTCAATTAGTTAATTGTGATATTAAATCTGCTAATAATAATCCACCAAAAGCTCGAGATCGTTGCAAGAGTTTAATTACAAAGTACAATTTTTGAATTAATGAATAATTAAAACTTTCAGAGAAAAACCTCAATATTGAAGAATTGATAAAATTTTTGTTTAAATGGAACTTTTTTCATCCAATGATTAAATAAAGCTATTCAAATATTTTTAAATTTCCAAGATGTAAAAAAAATGTACGACTTTTTAAATTGAAATTCAAATGAGTTAAGTAACTTTTAAGATAACAAATAATAGCTTATCACGTTAATGCGTTCAGTTAATCATATTCAATCATGTAAATGTGCAAAAATCTGCAGCAATTCTAAAGGCCAAAATTCCCAGATAAAGCCGTGCATTACCATAATTCGACGATCTAACGCGGCAGCACGTTAAAGTTAAGCTCTATTCGTAATTCAAAAAAGACCGCCTGCAGTGCCGTATAATTTATTGTTGTTTACTCCACTTGAACTCGATTTGCACTTTCACGCCGTATTCGAAAAGCGCATCGGTCGCCGACAGTAACTGCCGCCCCGCTGAAATAATGAAAAAGCGATGTTTTTTCAAAATACCCATTCGAATTTTATCGAATGACAAATTGGCCCGCAGTTAATCCAGTTGAGCGACTTGATTCAATGGCTCCGAAGTCACTTTGAAGTCTGGAAAAAACTGTGACTCGATTATAATTAATATTCACGTCTGCGATGTGTACAGAGCACCGTAATAATTCCTTCTTTTTCACGCGTATATAAAACGAGTACGCGGTATTTTTAACGTAGTTTGATTAGTGAATTATACCGAATATTCGCTAAAATGATGTCCAAAGTGTTATTTTTTGTCCTCCTCGGCTGTGCAGTCGCATTAGTAAGTTCTTTATTAATTTATTTATATATAGGATAATTATTCTATTAGGTTTGGACTATTAATTTTCATTTTTAAGCTCTTTCTGTACCAGTTTTCAAATATTTTCTAAAGAATTAATTAAAGTACGATTGTACATTCACGATTGAAAAGGATTTTATATATTTCTTTATGTAGCTAAAAATAATATATATATTATATTTACTTATTTAGGCTTCTCCAGTTCAACGCGATGCTTCAAAAGAAGTAGAAACACATGTGGAAGAACATGAATTGACAGAAGAGGAAGCTCAGGAGGTAAATCAAATTTAAGGAAATTAATTTTTTAATCGGGAATAATTTTTATGTAATACATTTTTCCAGGTCATTAAGGCGATTGAGGAAAAACTCAATGAAATCTTGAAGAATGCTGACGAAACTATGACTGACGAGGACATTAAAAATGCTCTTGCGGAAGTCAAAGAATTAGTAGACAAAATTTTCGGCCAACGCGATTAATTTTAGATAAATACGTATTAGACTATAATATTTATTGAGTAAAATTAATAACAAAAACTACTGTTTTTCAAGAACGCAGAGCCAACGAAATAGAATTGATAAAAACTAGCCGACTCATCGTTAATCAATACCATTTCACAGTCGCACAAAAAAGTGTCCAACGGACGAAGCCCGCGGAGTATAACTTCTAAAATCTCTTTGTTACGCCAGAATTGAAGCACCCCATAAATCGCAGCTGCGTCAATATATTTTGACAGTGTTTTATTTCTCTCTCACCTCTTCTCCCAATACATCCTCTCCCCTCCATTCTTGGCGCAGCGAATTTTTCGAAAAGCTTTCTCCCTCTCTCCGTCCCTTTCTCTCTTGCACACAACAAACAACGCGCGCTTCCCTCTCGGGCCACCCTCCAACTACGTCCGCTCGACTTGAGAAAAGCGCGATAAATTTATATTCGCTTTATGCCGCGGGGATCATTTTTCTGGAAGATACTGCCTTCGAGTCGCTTGCTATGGAAAAAGGATGGGAGATATGACGGCAGAGGGCTTTGGCTACTTTCGAAAATTGTAAAACTTGTGACGGGTAAAAATAAAAATCTGTCGGAGAAATACAGAGGAATTCTAAAGAATGATCTCCTTTGAACAAGTATAATTACGTTTATGCAAGCATATATAAACACGCGTTTATTATATGAAATAATGGTTTTTCGTTATAATAAAGTTAAAACGCGTCTTCTCCCAAAGCTTATTTTCCCTCCGGGGACATCATTATCTCCTTTTCTAACGAGAACTATACATTAACCTTTCTTATCTTGCCGACGAAAAGAAAGATATTGGGAGAACGAGAGCGATATATAGAGAGCGAGAGCGAGAGAGAAATAGTCTGTCGCTGTGCGGTCGATCGATGCCAAACACAAGACAGATGTGCGAAGTGTGTACCGCCAAGTGAGCGAATCTGAGACATTGTAGTTTCGAATGAAGCCAAATAACACTTATCTGCGAGAGCCGATTATTTGCGCGAGATCTTTTTACGAGGATTCGTTTCTCGCAGCCGCGTTTACGCGTCTCGGCTCTAACGGCTTTCCGTTCCCGAGCAAATAGATTCATCCGTTATAGTACGATAATGATATCGTTGCGCCGCGCAAAACTTATGCGGGCGGTGAATTACGTAGTTTTACGGGCTAATGCGGAGAGCTTGATTTGTCTTTGCTGCTTGCTATTATTAGAACTCCATTTGGAGGCGATGAAAAGCACAATTGAAGGAAGACAAACGCGGTTGAACTTTATTCAAAATTACTAAACTTATTATGGACCGCGCTGAACTATTCTGGCTCCTCTTCGTACAATTAAACCAATTTCAGCGGAGACTCATTGGAGTGACAAAACAAATCTAGTCTTCCTATTCAATTATATTAATAGGCGAAAAATGATAATCTCTTTTCTTTACACTTGCAAAGATGTAGTTTCACTTGTTTGGCTCACGGATTTTGTTGGGATACATGTCGTTAGATTCGACCTTCGGAAGAAAATTATTTCGCAAGATTGATTCTAGGAACATATGTGCCCATACACAAACTCGGTGATTTTTTAACTCTAATCCCGGAATCTAGTTGTGCATTCTAACGTCGGCCACCACCGAATGAGTGCCGACTCCATTATCGGCCTATTTCGCTTAAACGCCGAACGACCTGATTTTATGTCGAATTTGATCGCTTTCTCGAAACGATCAGGTTGCATAGTAGTTATCTGCCGTACGTGGCGGCTATTTACGACGTGATTTTACACTGCTCGAAAAAGCTCTTACATCTTACTGTGCATCGACGGATAATCCATCTTGACTTAATCGATGTCGGCTAAAAGCTATCGGGTTAAATATTTTACGCGTCCATTGGGACGAGAACAGTTACTGGTGTAATTTATTCATTTATTGAAAAGTAGCAAGATCGATTTTAAGAGAATTAAAAGTTTCGCAAGTGGGTCACGAATTGAGAGATTTCGAAATGAAATTGTTTAATTTTCAATGTTGATATTGATTTAATTCGTAAGTTCGGATTCTGAAATAATTACGGTATAAAAAAAGAAGAGTTCTTGCTGGCGGTGAAAATGGATTTTATTCGCTTGAGAAATCAACTCTTTGCAAGCTACCCAAGACTGCCAGATTCTCAAACATTGTCTTACTAAGTTCACTTGTTCCTACTTTCAAAAAGTTAGCGGGAATCAAGAGGAAGATCAAAGGCCGTTTCCCGAACCTCGACAAAGTCCACAACAGCTAGTCGAATAAGCCCGCAGTCACTCGATAAAGCGCACTTTAAATCCCTAATAAAATTCGACACTCAAACAACAGCTCTCACTCCAAATTACTTCGCGCTCCCGACAGTTCGCCTCTGAAATCTCTGAAAATAATAACTCATTCCGCAGATTGAAAAGCGTAACGCCCGCGAAAACATCTCGGAAAATCCAGCGCTCCCTAAAATTGAGATAAGAATTGGAAGGATCCCTCCTCGTTAACCCCCCCGCCCTCGCAGTCACGCAAACAGACCCCGACGCCCCGCGAATAATCTCGGTGCCGCGATCTCGGGGAAGAAGTCGTGTTTTCCCCCCGGAAGAGCTGCCCCGGCGTGTGCGCACGGGATAAAAGTTCCAACGTCGGCGCACACGTACGATGTGTGCGCGGCGGGGCGCGCTTCCGGCGCGGCGACTTGCAGCTCGTAAATACGCGTGCTTCCGGATTTTTACGAGTCGCCGCGCTTCGAGGAGGAGCGCGCCGACGGTAAGAAAATATAATTCCCCCCGCGCACTGCGCCGTAAATTCCAGAGCTATAAACAGGGACGGCCGCCGACGCCGTGTGTATTGGGCCGGAGGCCGCTTTGATTGTAGGGCGAAGCTCGAGGGTACTTGGCCTCGTGGCGCGTTAATGTGGACTTGATGATGTGGTTAACGACCGTTTGCTGGTTTATAATTGGATGGATTTGATTGGGAGTTATTGGCGGTTCGTTGCTCGTCGCTGCTGCCGTTCGGCGAAAGTTTGAAATTTCGTTTTTATTGTAAAATCGGAGGTTTATCGATTGCTCTGTCTAGAGGTAAATTTAATATCCACGAATGGATCTTCAGAAGTTACAAGTACATCCTTTGGCAGCTACTTCGGGTAAATTGCAAATAGCGCCGAGTATCGATCTTGTTATTTAACAAACGAATTTAACCAATTTAATTTATAACTAATTTATATTTTTTATTTAAATTTAAAGTATATTAACTTTGAAAATTTTGAACTTTTACGAAGTCCTTTTTATTTTTAATAAAAAATTTTAATGATGTACTCAGCGGTCCAAATAAAGAAGAGAATGGTAATTTTAAGAGGAAATTAAACTTATTTCAATAAATGAATCAAATTAAAAAACCCTCTCCGAAAAGTTTCTCTTGTCTGGCGAAAGCAATTTAACTGCACTAAGCACGACGAAAGCCGGTAATTATCCAGCGGAAAATAAAGGGCGGCAGCAGCAGCAGCAGTCTTTGGTTAGAAAACGGCTCGGATTAAAGCGCGAAATGCAGATTGAGCCGCCGCGGTAATGGAATCATTATTGTATGCAAAAAATTGAAGCCTGCAGTCGCGCTCCCTTCATTTGAATGTTCCTCTCGTCAAGCCTTGTACGCCCTCCTCCTGCAAAGCTCCGATAAGTCTCTCTCTCTCTCTCTCCTCGCTCGGAGCAAATCCTTGCCTCTCGGATTGCCGGGACGAGCTCCTTGCTATTCGATATACGCTCCAGATTGGCAGCCTAGATGAAAAATAAAATGCCGAGGGAAACACGGGGGCGCGCATGCATGCATGCAGGCGAGAACCACTTCGGGAGGAGGAAGAAGAACGAGCGAGAAGCTGCAGGCGGAAAGGAGGTCGCGCCGCTGTGTGCTAGATATGGCGCGCGATGCGCGCTCTCATGGAGAATCGCCGCGGTGTATGGGGGCTTGAAATACGTCGCCGTCTTTCTTCGCCGGTCAGTTCGCCGGGATGCTTAAGCGCGGCGGCTCGCCTGATTTACTGGGGAGCCTGGAAATGAATTACCAGCGCCTCGGAACTCTCTGCTTTCTCCCGGGCGCTTCTTTTTCTTTTTCGCCACTTATTTTGCCCCGCCTTTTTTTCCTTGCCTTTCGCCGTTCGGATTTTCCTCGCTTCAGAATTTTTTTACTGAATTTCAAGAAAAGTTTTTTTTTAAATTATCACCTTTTGCGGTACGCTTGATGTTAAAAAAAAAAACGAGTAAAAATTCTTACGAAAATTATTAATTTTATAGAAAGTAAAATCATTTGAATGTAAAAGAGTGCAGTGGAAAAAGCTTGCTTTAGTCAGACATAAACAAAGGGCTTCGTATTATTTTCAATATTTAAGCTAAAATTCACATAATAAAAGGCATTATTAAATCTCTTTTTCAAATTTGTTTTTTCAAAATGAAGTTTTGGATGTTAATTAATAGTAGAAAATAATGATTTGATAAAAAAAATTTAACGGGCATTTAATCGCATTTTATTTGGTGCAAAGTGCCAAGACATTTGTTACGACAATAGACCACTTGTCGCAGAATTAGCGGAAAAATATTCGTTTCATCGACCTCCGAAATTTACAATTGCTTCCACAATTTTAAAACTCAAGAATTCTTTAAGATTTTTAACTGCGTACTTTAATGCGCAAATCGAGCGGCTCGCGAGCAAATTGTACACACACACACACAAATTGTCCGCCTCCGATGCATCGCAGTGCTGCAATGTCACGGCAGCAAAAAAGCTTGCGAAAAACGACGAACGAGAAGAAGCAAAAGGAAGGATATAATAATTTAGCGGAAAAGGATTCAGCGGCGACTGACTCGACGATGAGCTGCCAGCGAATCGCGGCCGGCGAAGAGACGAGAGAACAGGAATCTGGGTATTGCAGTAAATCCGTATAAAGTTTGCGGGTTTTCGCGGAATATACGGCCAATTAAGGGGGATACGGTCTCGTAACGATCTTTCTGAAGCGAACGCTGAATTTGTTGCCAAGAATTTCAAGGACGCCAACTCGCCGAGATTCTTGACATGATTTTTTATACAGAATTCGAAAGTCCTATCTGTTCTGCCTTTGAGCTTTGAGCCGCTCTTCGATGGGCAATTGATTTTTCAATTTTCACGTGAAAAATTGTTATGAGTCGAGGAATTTAACGTATACGTACACAAACGTTTTAAATTTTTATTTAATCTTGAATTAACTTAAACTTGAACTCCTGTATTTACAAATTTTTTTAAAAACAATGAATATTTAAATAATAAATATTTGTAATTAAATTTGTTAATCTAAAATTAGATTTATTAAAGTTTATCTCTCATAGAGTTAACAGATTTTCATAATCGCTCAAAAACATACGATCAGTTGTGCAAATAAAAACTAGTTTGAATATTATCTCTTTAATCAAGTAATGAAACATTTAATATTACGAGTCGAATAACTATAGTAATGACGTTCAGCTATCAGTGGGAAATTATGACCTCAATTGCTGACTAAATAGATAGAAACCATTAAGCACTCAACACAGAAATGATTCACGTACATGAAAAGAAATGAGGATTTTACCGTAGAAAAGTTGTGAAATCATTTGATCGACTTGTAGGTAGAAAACATTAAATGTAGATTCATAATCATTTACGTGCACTGATTGCACGATAGTTTAATGAAAATTAAACAATGTGTGTGAGTATATCAATTAAATTATGGATTTATCAGATTCCGATATTCTAAACTGTTTCAGAAAGTTTTATGCAAACTTGTGAGTTAAGGTATATAAATGCCAGGTGATTTCGTTTTTATAAAAGTTTTAAAAAGTTCGTCTAATAAATGAACATGATTTCAAAAAGTGTGTTTCTTATCCTTCTTGGTTGTGCTCTTGCTCTTGTAAGTATTATTTGTGTATTGTTAAAACGGTTTGTGTCCGATCTAAAATTATTAATATTTATTCCAACATTTATTTTGCAGGCCTCTCCAGTAAAGCAAGATACTGAGGTAATTAATTAACTTTTTGTAATTAAATCAACAATTTATATATTGAATGAGAATAAATAAACCACTTTTGTATAGGTTTCTAGTGAAGTTGTAGTGCCTAATCAACAAGAAATTCAGGGAGCTGTCGAGAATGTTCTTCAAAAAGTAATAGAAACTTTCTTTTGTTTATTATATAATTCTGTTTTAGGTATAATTTTTATTGATGATCAATATTTTTGCAGGTTGGCCAAGCGATCAAAGAAATATTGAAAGAATTATTTAAGCTTATTGCTCAAGAATTCCATTCAGAAGATTTGAAAAATGCTGTAGAACGTTTTAAGCAAGTTTTAGAATCCGTTTTTAATAATGAAGAGGTAAAATTTTACTTACTTTTCTAACTAAACGATATTTTGTTTTAAATTACTTTACTAATTAAGTCGTATTTTTTCTTACTCTATTAGGCTCCAAATGAAGAAATTCAAAAAGCTGTTAACCAAGTGATCAAAAACGTAATATACATATTTTTAATTTTCTTTGTTCGCTTATTATTTATAAAAGTTTTTAAACCTGTTTTTCATTAAAGATCTGCGAGGCTTTTAAAGGAGTCTTCAAAGGATTTTTCAAGAAAATAGAAGAGGAAGTCAATGATGAGGATCTTAAGAAGTCCGTGGAAGAACTGAAAAAGGTCTTGGAAAAAATTTTCGCTTATGAACAACGGCAGGTAATAATACCTTTCACCTTTTTAAATGATAGGAGATTAAAAGAATTCTTTTAATAAAAATGATTAGAAAATGCTGCTTGTTAATTTTCATTATTACATTCTTTAGGTAATATCTAGATCGATGCCTACTGAAGAACAAATCGATGAACTCACGGATAAGCATCTTGACCTGGTAAATTCTTGTCTTTTATTTAATTCACTCTTTTATTCGAAACACTAATTGCTTATTAAATGCAGGTTGGTGCAGATTTAACAGACTTATTTAAGCAATTATTCGAACAAATGATTGAAAAACTTAACGGCCATCTGAATCCTGACGATGCTGCAGAACTTCATAAAATTTTAGAAGAAATTTTCAGCCACCAAGAAGAAGATTATTAAATTAATAGTACTGTATAGCAATAATTAAATCATAGATGAAACTATATTTTTATACGATTTGTTGATAGAACTTATCTCATACAATAAGATATTTATGTAATTCGTTTTAGAGATTAAATTTCGATTAATAAAAAAATTCGGTAGCTTTCTTTTTAATAATTTATGGTTCAACTACAAAATTCAAATGTCATCTCAACGTATTCAAATCAGCAACGGAAAAGGATTTGTTTTCCTCTAAGAATGAAAAATGTAGATACGCTTCTAGGCGCGTAATAAGCCTTTGACATAAAAATGTAAAAACGCTAATCAAATTTACATTACGCTCATCGTGAAAGTCGGCGGGAAATAGAATTTAAATCCGGCCAGAAGCTTCCGGGCTCGCATTTGCAGTCGACACACGAGCGAGCAACTAATCCATTCTCCGCGATGCAGAAAAAAGATAGAAAAAAAAAAAAAACGCGCCGGAAGACGCCGAGTGGGAGGGAGATAAAGGGAGACAGGACGAGCAGAAATATGTATAAGCGCGCGCACGACAAGCGCGCACTTCATTTATTTATCGTTGCCTCTGCTGGAAGCAGAGAGCGCTGAATAAACTGACGAGAGATAAAAATACGGGTACGGGAAAGAAACAAACATTGGGAATGATTGAGAGGTACGTACAGTCCATTGGTTTGCGGTTTTGTAAACGAGCAGAACAATTGTTCTTTTTTGAATATCAAAATGGTTCAGTGGTATTCAAATTGAAGGGTTTGAATATGATGCGTACTTTGTACAGTCTTTTATTAATATCTGTCGTTATATTTAATACTGTGTATAATATATACTAATGAAACTTTAAAATAAAACAGAGAAATAACGATGAAAAAGATTTGGTTATTAATGGTTACGAATCTAATTAAAATAAGCATTTCAATATTATTAGCAAGCGTTCAATATTAGAATAATGAAGAATGATTTCAATATTCACAACTTTAAAATATGACACTTTAAAAAGAATCTCCGCAATTCTCGGGAATCAAGAAAAAAATTCGAGCAGAAGGAGCCAAACCAAGGGATATTCGCAAAACCACTGTAACTCCGCAAAAAAAAAAAAAAAAAAAAATAGAATTATCGACTCGAGAAATGCAGGAAAGAGAAAGTTATTTTCGGAAGCGTTCTCCGATATATACGTATATATTACGAGGATCCGCGCGCTTAACTTTCCGAGCAGCTCCGGTGGCGTTTACGAGTTGTCCCTAAAAGTCCGAGGCGCACTGCCAAACTCTCCAAGACCCGATTAATATATGCATTATTCCTGTAAATTATGCTCGACGAGTGCTATCTTTCCCACAGCGACTCTTGTCCCCTCGTCCCTCTTTCCGCCTCTATCTCTCTCTCTCAGTTTTCCCGCGGATTTCGCCCGACGGAGAGTAATTTTTAATGCCGAGCTGTGAAGTTGCTCGGGACGGGGGTCTAAAAAAAAAGGGAAGTTGTCAATTTTTCAAGGGCCTACGTAGTTCTTTGACGTCGAGTTTGGCATCGATCGCCGGCACGCGGTGAGAACTTGGTTGGAATTTTTATTTAAATCCTTTTCACTTGCTAGATGGGAATGCTCTCATTTGCGTGAGATTGATCGCTTGGATTTAAGAAGTGTTGGAAAGCTCTCGACGGCCAAATTTCACTCGAGTGACATTGCAGTGTCAAAAAGATGATTTAGTTAATTATTCGAATTTTATATACACTCCTTTCTTTCTTTGTTTAGATACTAGTCAAGTAAATATATATAGTCCAATGATTAATTGATTTCCATAAAAAGTTTTACGACACTACAACTTGTTCTAACTAATCGCAGATTTTCTTAATTAATGGAAAGCAAATGGAAAGCGATTTGGAATCACGCGAAGATACTGATCACGTACTTAACTGTTTTCTTTACTTCCTACTTTACAAGCTAACTGTCTGGTGTATTCTCCTTCCTTCGGGCAAATGTAGTGCCCTAATTTACTTCGTTTAATTGTCAACTCTTCTTCTTCTTCTTATTAAATTTTTTACTCTTTATTTTAACTTGATTAAAATTAGTATGTAAATAATAATGAAAGTAAAAATTGTTTTTTTTTTAACTATATTACAGCGATAATGCAAGAACACTTCACTTATTAATGCAAAAAACGACATGCTCTTTAATTTAATCCTACAGGACATAACATTTTAATGTGCCAGTTATAAAAAAAACTTTTACGAGATTTCTTGCTTTTATTATAGTATTACGAAAATGGACGAATCTTAGTATATGCTTCTAAATTAATGGATTGTGGAGACACAGTTTCATGGTACCGTAAATTATTTAATGAATAAACGTAATTACTTTATTTAATTACACGGAAAGCTTTTTCAGTCTTAAAAAAAAAAAAAAAAATAAATAACAGTATCATGTAGAGCTTCATTCTTGAAAGTTTACTGTTCACAACGATCTTTCCAAACTGTGAAAAGTTAAAGAAACGTAAAAACCAGCAGTTAAAAAAATCAGCCATCAGAAACAACATAGTCAGGTGCACATGTGAGGGGAAACGGAGTTTTCTGAGCAAGAAGTGCTTCTCTCTTTTCCGCTTCGAAGAAAAGCAGTCATACAGCAGTCGAAAAGATCATTTAACGGCGGAAGCAGCCACACTCACTGCGCAAAAGACGTCTAATTTCGAAGGAAACTGAGATGCAGGCGGTTTGGGTTTCCGCGTTAGACGAGACGAGGCGCAGATAACACGAACAGCCAGATAGGAACTTGCGGTCGAGGAAAAGAATGCCGTCCTTCTGTACGGGGATCACAGTTGTTATGTAAACGGCGATTACTGTCACTTTCAGCTTTCTTCCTGGCAACCTTGTTTGGATTTTATAAAACGACATCGTTGACGAGGAGAATATAATTGACTGACTTTTGAGAGTTGAAAAATTGTTTTGAAAAATCTTGGTCATTGTTTATCAAGTTTTACAGTAACTTTTACGCGGCTGTGATCGCATTATTCAATTACCAATACATTATTCGTATTGGTACCAGCCTATTCGCAGCGACAATGTACTCCCGTTAAATTTTCGAGCTAATGGATACGGTAAATTGGAAAATACGTAGTTGGCTGGATCAATAAGACAAACTCTAAATGCTGTATTAGCTTCTACCCTGTGGGACAAACAAACAAAGGGGGCTTGCCATCAACAATAGCATTGTTTTGGTAGAAAGCACTTTTTGTAAAGTAAAATATTGATTAAGTTTCGTAATGTACAGAAACAGTAAAGGAAACGGTGCAGAAGTTTGTGAAACAAAGTAAATCTTTTAAAGCAAGGAAACAAACAATTTCTCGGGAGAAAGTAAATATTTATGACAACGAGAATTTAAACAGTATTGGGACGTAATTGTACAATAAATTAATAAAGCTATACTTAGAACATAATTTAAAACTGGAATAATTAATATTTCGTGGTTTAACGAGCACAACGGTGCTTTCGTAAAGAGAAAGTCACCTCGAATATCAAAAGATATTAATTAGTATTCAAAATTAAAATTTGTACATTGCTGTACACTGAAAAGTTTTTCTTTAAAGTATTTTAGAAAAAAATACCAAAAACGATTTTATAGTCATAGTACTTTGTCTTAAAATACCTTGAGCTCAGTGGTTATGAAGTATTCCTTTTTCCCCTGAAACTTTGAAGCTTTACATGACGTGGAACAAATTGACCCCCTACGTAATAGCTTTTACTTTCAACTTCTCTTTGCAACTGTTATTAGAACTTTTAATAAAAATACTAAAAGTTATTATACCGTTATTTTTTCCTTCGCAAAATTAAATAAACAGTTAATTTTTAGTTAATTAATTAATTTTTAATTATTTTTAGCCCCGACACTCTTCTAGAGACTTTATAAAAACGTTTTTCCTTTAACTGCACGTAATAAATGTCATACAAATAAAAAAACCATCTCAGATTAATTAATCCTGCGTAACCCATACACAAACCGGTTGCATCATCGACCCCACTGCTTCGGTATACAATTCAGTCTGGCTAAACGACATATAAAGCTGCACGCGCCCGGAAATGCGGGTATGTGCTCCGGCGGAATTTTACGAGTGAACCTTAACCCTCTTTCCTCGGGCGGAACGTCGCCTGCCGCCTCTCTCTCTCTCTCTCTCTCTCGGCACTCTCTTTCGCGGGAGTTTGCGGCGCGCAATATCGAAAAGCCGAGACTCGATCCTCGGCAAACGCGCCGTCAAGAGCGCCGGAAATACGTCGGGACAAGGGATAAAGAAAATAAGCTGCGCGCCCTCGAATTTAACGCGCTTCCGAGGCCGCATTATTATCGAGTGTGCGACCGGGAAAGAGCGCGCGAAGTACTCGCGAATCAGGCGGCACGGGCAAATAAGCGGAAGTGCGCCGAGAGCCGACGGTCGCCGGTGCAGCAGTTGCGCAATGTATGTATACTGTCAGTCAACGGTCACACCTGCCGGGGAGGAAATTGTTTTTGCATAAATTAAGTGCTCGACGGAGTTTCCGCATTGGCTGCGCGCCCCGTTTATTATACTTGGTTAATGAATTTTGCTCGTTCAAAAATTTACATTGGCGCGCGCAGGTATTTTGATTATTATTCGGTAATTGAAAATTTAATTAAAAAACCGAGGTTTAATTTGTTGTTCGAATAATAATAGGTGGACGGTTTGCAGCGCAGAATGGGGCGGTGATAAATTACTACTTTATCATCATAAATAAATTGCTTTCAATTCAACTCGCAATCGATAAGTTATTAATTTGCGGTGAATGCAAATTGCGTGTAAATATTGCAGAATCGATTTGAAAATACGACGATTTCAATGGGGCTTAAAGGCCGCTTTGCATAAAATCGACTTTTCAGGAGAATCCGGAAACGCGCAAAGCTAATTTTCCAAACGAAGCATATATATAAGAAATCCACGCAAACCCAAATGAAACGTTCAATTTTCATCAGAGTCGCGTCACCGGCTTATTAACGGCACGCGCTTCTCCGGCGCAGCGACGAATCCGCGAGGTTAAACTCAAGTCCATTGCCCGAGGCGTTAATTAAAGCAAAATCAACACTAATTAACTGCAAGTCGAGAGAGAGAGAGAGTACGCGCGGAAAGTATGTACATCGGGGAGAGAGAGGGGAGAGTTCTGCGGCCGGGGAAAGTTTCGCCGGGGTGCGCCGCCCGCAACATTGCCTCTCGGCGCGAGCGGGGCGACGGATATCTCCGCGGCGCTGCACCGCGCGCCGCGAATGGGATTAACGGCGCGTCTAATGTAAACGGAGTGTATCGTATTTCACGGGGAGAGCGGCGCGGGATACGCGTCGGCGGAGATTTAAGACGACTGGCTGCGTTTTCATTAAGATTTTAAACGACTTCATGCGGGGAATAAGGACGAGAGGCGAGGCGGCGGCGGCGGCGGCGGCCGGAATAGACGGACGAAATTACGATTTTAAGCCGCTCTCCTCGGTCTTCGGTGGGGCAAATTTCGAGCGCGCTGTATTAGATTTAATTTACACTCGGTGAAAGGGCGATAAAGCCGCGGGCTCTCGGGCTGAATATTTATTCCTAAGCGCGATGGGAATTATTTTCGCGTATTAGTCTGACTTGAATTTTAGCTTCTGTTATAATAAAGTCTGGGTGACTGATTCAGCAGGGGAGTAAATATACTGTTGCACGAGCTTGATTATTCGTATAATTGACTTGTTGAAAAGTAGTTTATTATCATGTGAGATTTGTATCCTTTTATTACACTTTGTCTTCAGGGTTGCTGATGTGTTTTTAGAAATAAAAGACA
This sequence comes from Ormyrus pomaceus, assembly GCA_900474385.1. Taxonomy (NCBI): domain Eukaryota; kingdom Metazoa; phylum Arthropoda; class Insecta; order Hymenoptera; family Ormyridae; genus Ormyrus; species Ormyrus pomaceus. The sequence goes on from UCOM01000973.1 coordinate 48,909, forward strand.
TCAGATTAGGTAGAGTGGAATCCCGATCAGAATACTGAGTGCCATTAATAAGAATCCAAAACTCTAAATTTTCAAAAGTACTTTTGAAATAAATTATTTTTTATTCCAATTACTTATAACGAACGACCGGTTTCTTCTACATAAGAGTAATAAAAATTGGTTTTACAATAATAAAAAAGAAGCAGAAACCAAGACCAGAGAATTTATGTAGCAAGTTCGTATAAATGTTAATTAAAATCCAGCCTTTATTATGAATATATATCCCCAGCAGTGTATACAAGTTTATGCCTCATACCGCGGAAGCCTCAAAGACAAGATAGAATAGTAAATGTCACCCATAAACCGAGGCGCGTGCGCACGCAATCCCGCTCGACGTATAATACCCGGAGCAGCTTACGGACAAAATCTTCGGCCGACTGCCGAGAGCGAGTCTCTCTCACTTCCCTCTCTCGGCAAGCTAAACGAGCGAATTTCTTGAACAACAGCAGCTGCAGCAGCCGCCGCCGCGAGCGATAACACCTCGGGGGCAATAGTCGAAACGCTGCCGCGCGGCGCACGTACAAGTCGCTTTAAATCGGATCGGAGCCGCCGCCGCCGCGGCGACGCGGAGGCTCATACGCCGCACTTACGCTCGCTCGGCAAAGGAGAGTGCAGCTCTCGTAATAATTTATAAACGGATACAAACGGGCCGCGAGTTTCGCCTCGAATTACGCGGCGTATCTGGCCTGCTGCTTTTGCGCGAGCTTTTTATTCGAAGGCGCACAATTGCGCCAGCGCGCTTTGCGGCACGGGATCCCCGACCTCCCGCGGCGCGTTCTCGGAAACGACATTAACGGCGCAACCGGAGTCGCGGCCTATTTTATACGAAAAATATAAAAGCGACCGTCGCCGCGGCCGGGGGTAAAGTTTTCAGTCCGGAAAGTTTCGTGCCCGGCTGAATTCGCGAAAGCTCGCGGCTTAAAGCTCATTAAATAGCGCCGAATGCCACATGACGGTTATTAGACTGCGAGTCTCGCCGAGCTCGACTCTTACCACTTGAAATGCATTTCTTGTCGCTCAAAGACAGTGGGATTATGGAGAAATGCGCGGTTTATAAATAAAGCGCAAAGCACTTCGGGTTTTAAGCGTCCGCGAGTAAGGCATATTAAAAAGAAAAACGTTAATCCGGTGGTTGATGTACTCGGCTGACCAAAAAGCTGCTGCTCTACTCGTTTTCCAGGATGAAAGAGAATGATAAAGGGGCGCCGCGGCCGCTGACAAAGGCCCTCCCCGGAAGGGAGAAAAAAGAAGAAAGAAAGCGGGGAAGTGTTTTGGTCACACAGGGCTCGAGGGCTGCTTCGTTGTTTTAAGTGCCGGAGCTGATGGGATTTGGGTTGGCCTTTAACGGCGTGCAGCGGAACACTCTCCTCTCTCGCTAAATGCGCGCAGAAATTCGCCAAAGCGACGAGCGCGCCCGAGGCGCATTTGTATTATTACGATTTATTATTAGCCCGGTAACCTGCCCCCGTTTTTACGGCGTATCCCCTTTACTGCTAGCGACAATAATGCGCCGAGCGTAAATCTACGTTATTTTATGTCGTACAGACGGAAAGAGAGGGCGGACTGCACGCAGCGACTCGGGATTCTGCTCGAGAGCTCGACTCTCTTCCTTTTACAAGCTTAGATCTCACTTTTTTTTATGCCTTCCCCTTATACTTCGCGGTGTCTTCTTGCCGGGCTTTAATTGGATCGTTATTTTAGCAAATGGCACGCCTAATAAAATGACGGGGAATAAAGATGGTCGAAACTATTATTTTCTGGTGTCGCACTTTTTTCGAGTTAAGCACTTTGTTGCTTATAAATAATACACTTTCGACGTGACAGTATTATAAAAGCTGGTAAAGTCAAAAGAGAAAAGTTGAATGAAGTACTCTAACGAATTAAAAATTGAAGTGTTCTAAATACTTTTGATTAAAAATCTATTGACGTTTATACAAGATCCTTTGTTTAATTTTAGGGTTTAAATATAGAACGGCATCGCAGGCATCTCTATTTTATGTGACATAAATCGTAAACCTATTTTAGGTTATAATTAATATTCAAGACATATATAGTAATACACTTCACAAAGTTGTATTAAATGTAGTTGTGCATTCGAAGCAGTTATCTATCCGAAATATCGGCAAAACTAGTTTCCATCTGATAACAGATTGTATCACAGAAAGTCAATGATTAAATTTGCTATATAAATTACATTTTTTTAAACAAAAAAAGTAAATTTGATCTTAAGGTGATAATTTTTTTATTTATAAATCTCGACGTTTAAAACGTCGAAGTAATGCGTTTCAGAAACAATAAATGTCACAAAATTATAATAGTTCATTTTTTTCTTTTGTAAGGCTAACACTAAGATTATGATTTTTTATTCTAAATTAAAAATCGGCTCGTATAGATGGAGAGTAATATTGAAGCTGTTTTTACTGAATTTTAAAATATACAAACTTTCCAAAATGATCTTATATTATTAGATATTGCATATTATAATAGCAAAAGTTTGTTCGGCTTTACTCTCTTCGCGGGTAATTTTGAAACTTAATCTTGTAAACTTCTGCAAGATAACTGTGTACCTAACTTCAAAAATTTACTAAAAGCGGTTAACAAGTTATTGATTTTATTAAATTGCCTACTCAACAATGTCGTAAACTTACATCGACAACCTCGATTCTATTAGTCAAATTTCCAAACACCATAAACGGTAAGCATAACTACATTTCACTCCAAGAGCTTCCATAAAACATCCCGTAATCCCAACGTCAACGAGAAGGCCACGAGAAGTTCAGGCGAGCAGAAATCCGAAATCGAGTGAAAAAAAAAAACGCGCGACGGTCTTTCCGGCATGTAAACTTGGAAAAGAGGCGAAAAGCGAGAAAAGCGCGGAGGCGGTGCTTATAAGGACCAATGTACCTATAACACACTAGGCACGGGAAACAAATGGTTTTCCTGGTTAAAACACCCGTGGGACTCGAGTAGCGATCGGCCCGATAAGAGGAGAAGGCACTTTGCCCAACTCTCGACAGCGGCGGAAAGCAAGAGGAATGGAGACTTCGAGAGAGAGAAAGAGAAGAAGAGAGGCGAGAAAACGATGGACGGATCGACTAAGAGGGGGGGGGGGGATTACCTGTCGATCTATATATATTGTCGCGGTTTATGACAGCTATTTCGCCCGCTTTTTTTACGCGCACACGCCGCTATTCAATCTTTCCGCTCCTCTAATTGGCGGACACGGCAATTTTTCCCGAGACTCTTTGCAATTTTGTTGTCGTTGCGTGTTTCGAATAAATAACGAGCGGTCGGCGAGGGCGAGTTTTCGAGCTCGTTTCTCTTCTCTTTTATTTCTAGCCGACGCCGCTATTACGCCTCATTGAAGTGAAGTTCCGCGTATTGATTTCGGTCCCACAATGAATACCACTGTACCGATTCTCTCTCTTTCGCCCCCCTCTCTCCTTTTTGTGCTCGCTTCAATGGAGTCTGCGGGCGAATTTAAGGTTCGTCTTGTGCTTTTAATTACCTGCTTTTATGCTCCCATTGCCGTCATTCTGACAGCGACTCGAAATGCCTTGTAATCTTCGTACAACATTTTACAATGCATTTTGTAAAAAGCTGTTTTTTTCACTTTTTTTTTTTTAATCAAAATTTGCCAAGTGTTTATTTTACAATTTGTTTTCTCTTACGTTTCTTATTTCCTATTTCAAAATATTGAATTAAATATTCAAGAGCTTCAAAAGCTTCCTTAAACACGTAGCTGTAAAGTATTTGGCAGCACCTTTCTCCCTGTAAATAGCAAATATTCTATGCTGCTTGGCGCCTGGATCGATAAAATTCAAGCATAATCCAATTAAGGAAATAACGTATTAAGAAAATCTCGATATTTAATATTGCTCTATGAAAAAGTATTAGGAGTAAATTTAGGTCGAGTGACAGAGGAGCGAAAATATAAAATTCTATTCGACTTATTCTCTTATTTCTTCGCCCTGAATCGCATTTAGTTTAAGGCCATGCACATCTGCAACAACCTTATTTATGAATCAGGCGATCGATCTTTGATAAGGCAGGCATTTTTTCGTTTATTAATAAATAGTTTTACGTGGGAAACAATGCAGTGGAAAAAACCAAAAGGTAAGTTATGCATATATAATTGAAAAAAAATAATGCAAAGTTTTACGGAAACAAGAGAATAAAAAATTATATGTAAGATTATATTTCGGAAACCCTTTTATCTACTTCTGGTCATTTGTGTTTTCTCCAATTAAAATACTAAATTTATTACGTGATTTATATTAAATTACTTTAATGAAAAGATAATGACATATATAACATTGATAATTCGTTTAATTAGCATCCATTGTATTCTATGTCTGTTTCGGGATGATAAAACTTTTTCCTGATTTATGTTGAATAATTATAATTTTAAATAAAAAAAATTTAACGATGCCCTAATGAACATTAAATCAAAACAAAGTGGCTAGTTTAAACATAACGTTTTTTTCAGTTGTCAAGCTACTTTTCTATTTTTATAATTACATATTTTATAACTATGAAATTCCACAATACTATTAAATACGGTAATATAATATTAAATTTTACATTAAAAAACCTTCCTTCAAATAAAAATCAGATGCACTCCTTGACTGCCAAATAAAACGAGCCTCCGATCGAATTAGATCCGCGCAGCGCCCGGGGTGCATTTAATCATAGCGCAATGATCTAAAGCAGACCGGTGCAATAAAATCCCCCCCGCTTCCTCCGTCGTCCGCCTTTTCGCAAGCCGCCTTTCGTTACGCAGCTACGATATACGCGGAAGTTCAATTTCAGCCGCTCGGCGAGGGAAGGAGGGAAAGCCCGTATCTCCGATAGGCAGAGACGATAAGTGGGCGCCTCTTTGCCTCGCCTAAGACCTTTTAAACGCATCGCCGCCAGCGGATCACGTCTGCCGAGGGCTTCCGGTCGTCTGGAGCTCTCTTAATATCGGCGATCCCGACGGCGCAGAATTCGATTCGGCTCCGGCGCGGTATGTACCTCCGGCTTTATAAGACGATTAGTCTCGAGGGATTTGACGCGCGGCAGGAAATATTCTTGGAATTCAATTGGATGCCGGGGGAGAGAAGGAGAGAGAGAGAGAGAGAGAAAGAGCGGATAATCGCGGAAAGCGGAAGGCGGCGACTGCCGATGGATGCAAGCAGGTTTGATTGAGGGAGAGGAGAGAAAGAAGACGATCTAAGCGGAGATAGAGGAAAGTATGTTAAGGGATGATGGAAGGGAATAAGCCACTTTAGTTTGCCGATTTCGAAAATTGATGGCTGCAGTCAAATTTGAAGTTCAAAAAGAGCTGCGCTGCATTATTTCGGCAAGGTGCGTTTTATACACATAAGAATCGTACACATAAACATTCTACACAACTTAGCATTGGCTAATAATTAT